>APFE031052015.1:81673-112780 GCA_000404065.3 Pinus taeda
GTTGGATGAGTAAGAAACAATCTGTAGTGGCACTATCAACTATAGAGTCAGAATACATGACAACCACTCATGCAATCAAGGAAGTATTTTGGTTGCAGAGATTGTGTTCAAGTATGGGGCTAGTATAGGGAGCTATAAGGATAGACTATGACAGCCAAAGTGCAATTTTCTTGGCAAAGAACCCTGCTTATCATTCAAAGACAAAAAACATTGATGTTCAGTATCACTTTGTGAGGGATATGATAGAAGACAAAAAGGTGTTGCTGGTAAAGGTGGACAGTTTGAAGAATATTGCAGATGAATTGACAAAATTTGGGAGCTCTAAGAAGTTCCCTTGGTGAAGAGAAACAATGAGCATTGCAGGGCTGGATAAATGACTAAGCTCTCCTATGGCCCCCTGTGGAAAGACAACAACAAGTGGGAGAATGTTGGGTTGTGTTATATTCTTTCCACAATTAGCCTACGTAGTTAACCAGGGGGTTAGAGAGGGGGGCGAAGCCCCCCCTTCGTTGTGCCAATTGTGCGGTTGGGGGGCGGGTAGCCCCCTCTACGAGGTCCGAGGTAGCGCCCCAAGTTTTTTATTTTTTATTTGGACCCTATATTTGGTTGAGCGGACCTACCTATCATTTTGTGCATGGTTTGGGACGCAATGGTTTTCAGTACATGGTATTGGATGCTTCAACATGTATAAATATGTATTGTAATATTGAAAGGAACATAATGAAAAATCAATCTGGTAGTCCCAGTTTTTGGATCCAGGGGAATATCTCTGTGTATATGTGTTATTCTCTTGCATTGTTTATTTTCTGTGTTTTAGAATTCGTATGTAGGTAATTTCTGTAGGAGGTTAAAACCTACAGAATTAAATTGTAATTCTAATTCTCATAGCAACTTGTAATAGTTAACTAAGTTAATTTGACATAGTTGCCTCAGTTAATTCAAGTTGGGAGTCTATCTAGAATCATGTAGAGTGGTTCCTAAATTTTAGGGGCCCAAATTGAGTTATCTTGAGTTGTAATTATTTAATTCAGCCTAACTGAGTTATAGTCAGTTAAACTAGTTCCAACTAATGGAAGAATTAGTGGGAGGTCCAACATTGGGGTGTAACCTGCAGTAGTGGGGTGCAACCTGCAATAGTGGGGTGCTTCCTATAGTAGTAGGATGTTTCCTGTTGAACAATGGGGTGTTTTCTGTCAAACAGTGGGGTGCTGCCTGCATTGATCAACCAGTAAACTGAAGATTCACTCATAATTAACTCATGCATGTTAGATCAGATAAAGACCCGGTTGAGATTGGAGTTCAGGGATAGTGTAGTATCAGTTGTAAAATCATATAAATTAAATAGATGGTGCATGTAGACAGAGGAAGGCCTAAAATAAATCATTCCTTAATTAGAAAACTCATTAATTTTAGCCATTCGAATTGCCTTTAAAAGGAGGAATGAAGGCACAAGTTTAATTATTGTTTTGGTGAGCATTAGTTGGTGAGACCAAGCAATAGGAAGCACAAATTTGTAGTGATATAGATAGAGATAGTGTAGAGGTTGCTCAGGCTTGAGAGAAGCATTGTAATCTTCTCATATTTTACATATAGCAGGGATTTTTAGTTGTGGCTTTCCCCATAAAATCATTGTGTGATTGAATTCTCTCTCTTATATGCTTCGTGATTTCATCGATCATTTATTGTTTCCGCTAATGAGTAGAGTAGATTCAATCTATTAGTTTAGCATAACAATATGTATTTTGAATCTAAAAGGAATTTCTACATCTAAGAACCGGTATCAAAGCCGAAGGTGTATTTGGCCGATAAACTCGTAGGAGAGAAGCATTCCTAATTCAAGTGGGAGAAATGGCGAAATGCGATAGGTTTAGAGTCGAGAAATTAAACGACCAAAACTACCAGTTGTGGAATATGAAGATGGAAGATTATTTGTATCAGCAAGAGAAGGAAGCTTATTTGTATTAGTAAGATGTGTACCTACCATTGACTAGAAAATCAAAGAAGATACTAGTATGACAAATAAAGAATGGGATCTTCTCGACAAAAAGGAACTGGGAACAATATGGTTGTGTCTAGCAGCGTTGGTGGCATTCAACATTTTAAAGGAAATGACAATAGAAGGTTTAATGATGGCATTGGCCAAAATATATGAAAACCCCTCAACCTCAAATAAGGTATTTCTTATGAAGCATCTATTTAATATGAAGATGTTAGAAGGTGGATTTGTTGTTGATCATTTAATTTAATTTAACAAGGTTACGAGTCAATTAAGTTCTGTAGGGGTAAATTTTGATGATGAAGTTAGGGTTTTATTATTTCTGTGCTCATTTCTAGAAAGTTGGAATGGCTTAGTTATGGCTATTAGTAACTCTATCTATGGATCTAGTACTTTAAAGTTTGATGATGTTGTTGGTGCCATCCTTAGCGAGGAAATGCGATAGAAAAGCTCTGGTGAGACATTAGGTAATGCTTTGACTACAGAGACTAGAGGGAAGAAAAATGGAAAGAGGAAGGAGCCCAGGAAATTGCAGTAATTCAAGAAAAGATAGATCCAAATCCAGATTAGGGATAGTGTGCTATAAATGTGGAGAGAAAGGACATCTGAAGAAAGACTACAAACCTTGGAAGGGTGAAAAAGGAGATGGACATCAAGAGAAAAATCATGAAGCGAATGTGACAAGTGATGTGTTGCAAGAAGCTTTGATTCTTTCATTAGATAATATTATTGATGCCTGGGTGGTAGATTCAAGGGCCTCATTCCATGCCACACTTGATAGTAAACATTTTCATGACTATGTTCAAGGAGATTTTGGTCAATTTTTTCTGGGTGATGATAAACCCTATAAATTCGTTGGAATGGGTAAAGTTTTTATAAAGAAATAGAATGGAAACCAATGGCTATTAAAGGAGGTAAGGCATGTTCCAAATCTAAAGAAAAATATAATTTCAACAGGGCAATTGGGAGGTGAAGGTTGTGTAACTACTTTTACAGACAAAACCTGGAAGGTCACTCGAGAAGCCCTAAGAGTAGCAAAAAGAGAAAAGGTTGGTACGTTGTATTTATGCAATGGTATTTCTAATTATGTTAATGCTTTAACCTCCACAGGAGGATATATGGCATTGTGGCATCATATGCTTGAGCACATGAGTGAGAAAGGGATGCAAATTCTTCACTCAAGAAATTTGTTGCGAGGTTTGAAGCATGTTGATTTGGATTTCTGTGAAAATTGTGTTTATGGAAAACAAAAGAGAGTCATATTTCTCAAAGTTGGGAATGAAAAGAAGAGCGAAAAATTAGATCTTGTGGATACAAATATATGGGAACCTGGTCAGGTATCATCTCTCGGTGGCTCTCACTATTATGTTACTTTTATTGATGATGCAACTATGAAAACCTGGATTTATTGTATTCAAAATAAATCTGGTATATTTGATACTTTCAAGAAATGGAAGGCTTTGGTTGAGAAGGAGACAAGAAAGAAGTTGAAGTGTCTCAAATTAGGAAATGGAGGTGACTACTGCAATAAAGAGTTTGATAACTATTGTTTAGAACATGAATCCGTAGAGAGAAGACAGTTACAGGAACAACAAAGGAAAATGGTGTGTCAGAAAGGAAGAACAGGACAATCATGGAGCGTGCAAAGTGCATGAGATTGCATGCAGGATTGCCCTTACAATTTTGGGTAGATGTTATAGATAATGTTATTTATCTAATAATCAGATGGCCTTCAAGTCCCTTGGATGGTGGTATTCCTGAGCAGGAATGCATAGGTAAAAAGGTAAACTATTCATTTTTAAAGACTTTTGGTTGTGAAGCTTTTGTCCACATTAATAAAGAAAATAGAACAAATCTTGACAAAAAATAAAAGAAATGTACCTTTATTGGATATGACGTTAATGATTTTGGTTATCGCTTATATGATTATGAAAATCGCAAAATCATTAGGAGAAAAGATGTCATATTCAATGAAAAGGTCTTGTATAAGGATCAGTTGCAAGAAAAGAAATAGGAAAATGAAAACAAAGAATACACAATGATTGATGAGATCATAGAAAAAGTAAAGGTGCTGAAAATCATAATGATCAATAGCCACAACAACAACAGACACCTCAAACACTTGAAAGTGGTGTTAGAAGATCTACTAGGATAAGTAGACCCCGTGAATGATAATCTCCTTCATTATATTATGTATTGTTGACTAATTATGGCGAACCAAAAAGATACAAAGAAGCAATGCAGGTAGAAACCAATAAGAAGTGGGAGCAAGCCATGGAAGAAGAGATGGACTCCTTGATGCATAACTAGACTTGGGACTTAGTTAAGTTGCCTGCAGGTAAAACAACATTGCAAAATAAATGGGTTTATAGTTTTAAGGAAGAAGACGGAGGTAGACAAAGGTATAAGGCTAGACTTGTGGTGAAGGGGTTTGCGAAAAAGAAAGGTATAGACTTTGATGAATTTTTTTCTCCTGTTGTTAAAATGACTTCAATTAGAACTATTTTAAGTCTAGTGGCAACAAAATATTTGTGTCTTGAGTAGTTAGATGTAATGACAACCTTTCTCCATGGGGATTTGAAGGAATAAATATATATGCAACAACCATAAGGGTATGAGGTCAAAGGGAAGGAGAAATTAGTTTGTAGGTTAAAAAATAGTTTGTATGGCCTAAAACAAGCTCCAAGGTAATGATATCTAAAATTTGACAGGTTTATGTTTGAATAAGGCTATACTATATGTCATTCTGACCACTGTATTTATTTTAAGAAATAGAATGATGGTAGTTATATTATATTTCTATTGTATGTAGATGATATGCTTATTACAGGGTCTAACATGTAGGAAATAAATGTGCTCACAGGAAAATTGGCAAATTCATTTTCTATGAAGGATTTGGGTGTTGTAAAACAAATCCTTGGTGTGAGAAGTTACTAGAGACAAGAAAAATCACAAATTAACATTATCTCAAAGTGAGTACATAGAAAATGTGTTGGAAAGATTTAATATGTAGAATGCAAAACCAGTTAGTACACCTTTGGCTAGCCATTTCAAACTATGGAAGGAAATGTGTCCTACGACTCAGGAAGAGATGGATTATATGTGTAAAGTTCCATATGCATCAACAGTTGGAAGCTTAATGTATGCAATGGTCTGCATAAGGCTCGATATTGCACATGCAATGGGAGTTATAAGAAGGTATATGAACAATCCGGGAAAATAGCATTGGATGGAAATGATGTGGATTCTTAGGTGTTTGAGAGGTACCACAAATCAAGCATTATGCTTTGGTGGTTCAAACATTGCTCTATAGGGATATGTTGATGCAGATATGGAAGGTGATAGAGATAATAGGAGGATCACCACAGATTATGTGTTTATCGTAGGTGGAACAACTGTCAACAACTGTTAATTTTGTTTCAAAATTGCAAAACATTGTTGCACTTTTAATAGTGGAAGCATAGTATGTTGCTGTTACAGAGGCTAGTAAATAAATGATTTGGCTACAAAGGTTTATGGATGAATTCGGAAACAAGTAGGAGATGGGAAGGTTATACAATGATAGCCAAAGTGCCATTCATCTTGCAAAGATCTCAACATTTCATTCCAAGTCAAAACATATACAACTCAAGTACCATTTCATACGGTCAGTGTTGGAAGATGGACAATTGAAGCTGGAAAAGATACACACTAGCCAAAATCCTGCATATATGTTAGCAAAAGTTGTAACCAGGGAGAGACTAAGATTTTGCTTACTTTCTTTTGGTCTTCAAGTATGATGATGAAGATGAGAAAGAGCCAGGTCCAAAGTGGAAGCATTGTCCAACAAGTGAAGTAACAGTGGAGTTGTTATAATCAGTCTCCAAACGAGAGATTGTTGGGTGTGGAGCCTGGTTATCTTCCTAATTCAAAGGTCTTGTTTCAGCCAGTTGTATACTCTAGGAAGACTGTACACCCCTCCACATCAGGGGGACTCGTCCCCTACTGGGGGGTTCGAGGTCTAGTGGGCCATTCAAGCTAAAAATAAATGAAAACCTACCTTGTAAAATATTGTAATTTCATAGTCAATCTGGGTCGTTCATTAGGTAGATGATATGGCGGTAGAAGTTATGTTAATTTAGGTTTTTTTCCCTATGAGGCAACCCTTAGTTTATATGAGGGAATTATACTGTGGTCATGTACTATTATTCTGAGTGAGAAAGAGAGAGGACACTGTGTGAGAGTGAAGAGGAAATTACAACAAATCTGTTGTAGCTTGTATCTCTTCATTTTGTTGGATAATATAAAAGGAAGGATTAACTGTTTCTTTGTGGACGTATCCCAAATTGGGTGAACCACGTATATCTATGTCTCTATTGTTTTATGTGTTTTCTGTTTTTATGCTTCCACAATATTTTATGTGTTTCATTGCTCCATTAGTTTTTTTCTAACTTATAAAACCAAAAGACTCCTCGTAATCTTGATATCAATGACAAAACTTGACATCATAACAATACACTTAACAAACATCTTGTTATTAGGGGTTGTTATTTAACTCACTTGATTTCTTAAAGTATTTATGGATATACTTCCCATATTTCACTTTCGTAATTGAGTATTGGGGTTTTGATCATTTGGGAGATGAAACCTAGCATTTGCAAGTCCCAAGGTATATACTCCTACCTCTATTTGCTAGTAGGAAAAAGCCTTCAACCCTCCTTACAATGTTGTCCTTGTGTTTGTGGCCAATCTGAACTTCCCATTGAAATATAATTAAGATATTAATTATCTTTAATGACTTGGCTCTATAAGTTTTTTTTTTTTTTTTTTGTGGCACATAAAATAGAAGCTCGAGTGAGTAAACTCATAATCTTCTTTAACCCCATCATAGGGTAGATTAAGGTCATCAAAAATATCAATGGCTACACTTGAGTAGAAAATATGTGTGAAGTACCACCAACCTAGATCCATATTAACTTTGGATCTATCAAGCGCTAAGAGGGATCAAATCTCTTGAGGTGCAAACCTCTTTTTTGAGTGCAAAACATGAGGAAAGGTTTGCACATCAAGAGATTTGATCGCTCTCGAAGCTTGATAGATCCAAAGTTAAGATGGATCTAGGTAGGTTTGATTATTAATAATTAATAATTATAATTATTATGAGTTTTTAATTTAATTTTTATTTTTATGTAATTTCATAGAGCCAAAATGTTTTAATTAATAATTTTATTTTTTTATTTTTTATGTAATTTTGTAACAACCCGGTTGATTTTCCATGTCAATAAAATAAAACCAAGGTCATGGCACACTTATTTGAAGATGAGTGGTGGGTAAACATTGTAGTGGGTACCACTTGCGGTTTATTAATGACTATGGAAATTGGCAAAGACATTGGTAAAGGCAAAGAGGCAATAAATGACATTCAATTAAGGAGATAAAGAAAAAGAGGAGAAAAGGGAGATGAAAAGACACAAATATGCATGCAAGGGAAATTCAAGAAAAATTAGAGGAAAATGAAGAAAAAAGAAAAAAAGAAAAAGAAAGGAAGAGACTAGACACCAATGATAAGAAGGCATCAGATAAATCATTCACAACTTTTTCCAGGTTAGCTTTTGGCTCTCTTCCTCCATATTCCTACACTCTTGCACACTTAGAACATTCTTGGAGCACCCTAGCTTTCATTTGGACTTGGAGAGAAGCAAACAAAGAACAATCAAGGAATTGGAGGACAACGGAAAAGAATGTTGGATCAACAACTACTACTAGATTTCATTGCAAGTAATAGGTTGCATGTGTGATTTCCTTGCTGAGTTTTGGATGCATGGTACATGCATGTGGTTCTTTGGTTATTTTGTTGTCATTGACATGGGATTTGTCTGTATTGACAGTGGTTTCAACCTTAATTTTCCATTTCCTGGATAACCATGGTGTAGTGGGTTCTCTCTTTTATTAAGCTTTGAATGGCCAGTAGACTTGGACCCTGGTTGAGGTGGTCTCAGGAAAATTCCCAAGGGTCAAGGGTGGATATGGGCTTTCTCCTGGAACTCTTGACAGATGGTTGGAGATAGGAAAATTCCTCTGGAGCTGGTGAAGGAAGTTAGATGCATCCAAGCTTGTTTTTATGTTACTGATTTCTGGACTAGTTTAGGTGAAATCATTGTGGTTAAGGGTTGAGGTGGTTTGACCTCTGAAAGCCTTGATTGGTTCTATTTTTGTTAACCCATATGATCTCACATTCATGCTTGGAATATGACAAGGGGGTGATTAGCTAAAAGAGAGCTTTGGTTCAACCTAATCTATGGCCGGGTGGTACGTGGAAGTCCCTGACTTGGTTGGCATTTGCATATGTTAATATGAACTACTTCCTTTTTGTGATTGATGAACACATGTACTGGTTATTATGTTGATTTTATGGATGAATTATCATGGATTCCACTATGGTTATATGTTGGGTATATGATGTGCTCTTGCTATGAATCTTGTTCTTGATTGATAAGTTATTGAATGATTGATGAATGCATGGGCTAACTAGTGTCGTTGTAGCTAGCTTGATAGTGCATTGAGCCTTCTTAATGATTCTTTGATGAAGTTAAGAAGATTGTGATCACATATGCATTCATGACCTATAGCTACAATGTTTACTACATGTTTGACAAAATGTCTATTCTGTGACTAACATGTTTTGAGGAAAATCTAGCCCTAATATTGATTGTTTAGACTTGTTATCATCTTAGACTTGATTCTAGAAAGTTTTGTGCGGTGGCCTATAGGCCAACCCTGAAAAAGTGGCACAGATCTACCATTGGCATAGAACTAATGGTTTTCAGTCATAATCACATGCAAGAAGCCTTGTGGGGAATGTGTCAAGGGTGCAGTTGAGATGTAAAGCTTGTGAAAATAATTTCCAGCTCAGGGATTGATCGCCATGGGTGGATGTCAGACTCATGATTGATTTGATGTCCCTGAGGGGTGGTAGTATTTGTTCCAGTTAGTAGGCCCCACTTCCATAACTGGAACTTGGAGGTTGGGTCATGTGATAATAATACTCAACTCATGTTTACCATGGAGAGTTTGTAAAAGCGGGTAAATGTGGTGTGGAGTGTTACAAATGTATTCGAGTCAAAATATTTAGATAACATAACATAATAGGAAGTAACAACATCTCTTCCATACTAGGTTGGAGTGTGTCTCTCTAGCGCAAAAATGTAATAAAATTAACTTAAAAAAATATTTATAAAGTATTTTGATTGTGAAATGAGAGATGGTTTTTAGGGATGTGGTATTGATAAGCCAAAGTATTGGCCCATGGTATTGTAAGAAAACCTATCTACAAGTTAATAAAATCCATGGTAAAGTGGGGGGAATATCCATGGTAAAAAATCGAGTGTCTCTCTGGCGCAAAAATGTAATAAAATTAACTTAAAAAAAATATTTATAAAATATTTTGATTGTGAAATGAGAGATGGTTTTAGGCATGTGGTATTGATAAGCCAAGGTATTGACCCATGGTATTGTAAAAAAACCTATCTACAAGTTAATAAAATCTATGGTAAAGTGGGGTGAATATCCAGGGTAAAAAATTCTTGTTGTATTGTAAGTATTAAGTTTTTATGTGCTTATTAATGAAATTTAAATATGACTATTTTAATTTATATGGTACATTGGATCTTAATTTATAGCTAATGTTTATATCTTATATATTTTAATATGACAAAGGGTTTTGATATATCTCACAAGTAACTATAATATTTTTGCGTTTAGATTTAATTAAAAAAAGGTTATAAAATTGAATTCAAATAAAATATTTATAAAATATTTTGATTGTGAAATGAGAGATGATTTTTGGGCATGTGGTATTCATGAGCCATGGTATTGGTCCATGGTATTGTAACAAAGCCAATTTACAAGTTAATAATATGTATGGTAAAGTGGGCATGAATATCCATAGTTACAAATATTATTACATTATGCTATATATTTTAATGTGACATGTCTATTATAATTTTCTTTTATCTAAAAAGTTATTTGTAATTTTATTATTAAAAATAAATTATAATATAAAAATTGAATTTTATTATTTTTACACTTTTTTATTTTTTTAACTTTTTATTGGACACAACATCTTCCCTCACTGATTTCTATATTAGTTTTAACTTTTTATTATTGCTTAATTGAGCCAATATGTAAGTGTTTGCAAATCTTTTAAATCTTATAAATTGAACATATTAATATAAATTTAATAGATATTGAGTCAACATATAAAAATATTTACTTTCTTACACTACACTTATACATCTACGCTTATACCAGATTGTAACATATATTATACAATTTAATTAAACTGAAATAAATTTAAAATTCGTTTAAATATCTAAAAAAAATACTTGAATATCTTTAAAAAAAAAATCCTCATACAAAAATTCTATCTTCATTTTAATAATTTTAATCACATAGACTTTACCTCCCAAAACTTTCTCCTTAAATGTAAAAAATAAAAATAAAACAAAAATAAATTCATATTGTTACGCCAATAATAAATCTAAAATATTAGTGGTTAGCTACTTTTACCTAACTGGGTTAACTTATTAGGTATTTCAATCAAATGGATTTGGCCTTTGTAGAAAGTATATAGGTTTGAGTTTCGGTTTTTATATTCCGGGAGTATTTATATTTCCATAATTTTAGAATAAAGTATTTAGGTTGAGTTTAAGTTAAAGTTAATTTTAATATTGGATAAAAAAATGATGTAACATGAGAATGTTATAAGTGGAATTGTGTAAAGTTTAGTCGAATTTATATATGTTTTTTTGAAATAGTTTAATTTGCATATTAATTTCCATCATCAATTTTTTTTAATAAAATTGAACCTAAAACTTCACACCAACTAAATAATTTACACTTCATAAATAACCTTAATTATACCAACACTATTAACTAACAATCCAATATTTTAATGAAAACACAATCACTCTGGTGGCTTTTTGTTAACAACTCAACGCCTTTCCAATGGAGAGTCCTTTGATAAGAATTGACCAGCTTTGTAGTGCCTTCAAAAGAAGTGAAAGCACTCTTGGAATTGCCCCTACGACCCAAAGGGGCCAGAGTTTGGGGCAAAAAAATTCAATTTTTTTTTGTACAGGGAGTGTTTGAATCGTGTTTTATGGTGGAAACGGATTCAGCACTATAAAAAATATCTAGGACATCTAAAATTTTGAAGTTTAACAACTATAATTTGAATTTACAAAAATCCTTGCCAGATTTTCTCTAAATATAACTTAAATTTCCATTCCTCTGCACTCTTGTTTTTATGGTAGAAACAGATTCAGCACTATAAAAAACATCTAAGACATCTAAAATTTTGAAATTTAACAACTATAATTTAGATTTACAAAAATCCTTGCCAAATTTTCTCTAAATATAACCGAAATTTCCATTCCTCTACACTCCCCTCACTACTCATATATATTCCATTACCCACTCCTTGGCAAGTTGGCCTCAACTTATGAAAACTTGATTGTCTGATCGAAATATTCGATACGCAGAATCCAATTCACACGAGGTGACACAACTTTTAATTCCAATTCATAGCTACAATCGAGGTTAGAGTTGAAATTAAAACAGAATGAGACGACCACTGTTATTGTCTCATCAGACAGAGCCTCCTGACATTCACAGGCACCACCATGAACGATGATGGTTTTTATATGAAGCCAACTTTGTCAGCTTTTACTGTATATCGATATTCAAATCTTTTGCCCATCAATGGACCGTTCACTGGTTTCCAGTTTCAGAAGAGTACGAGACACCTTGAAAACTGTACCAGTACCACAAACAAGTTTCGGCCCATTTCCCATGGCCGTGTGTCTCGGGTTCAAATCACAAGAAACCCCTAAAACTCAAATAATACCCCCACTGATTAGATCGACACCACTGAAATCCGATTATTACAGCTGGCTCATACCCTTATGTGGCATCTGAATCCGTGCTCTGATGTACTTTGATTCGGCTGACGGTCCCATAGATAGCCGTTGGGCCAGGGGTTCAAAATTATTGAAGGAATCGAACTGGGTTCGACGTTTCTCTCCAGTTTAGTGGGGTCTAGCTTTTCCCAAGCCCTCCAAAAGTATGGTGTACTTTTTGAGGATTCTGATTTTTGGGGTGTACTACTAATACTAGAATTTTAGCCTAGCCTGAGTAGTGTCTCTATGTTATGGTCCTCGCTTCTGAAAGCTGTGAAAGAGCTCAGCACACAGAGGCACTAGGATTTTGCTGGTTCCCAGAAGTCGGAGAATGAACGATAAAATGCCCCTCTATCTGCTCTATGTATTCTACTGTCTAGCTATATTCGTTATTCCAACTGGTAATGGATTCAATACCACGTCTTCTCAATCTGATTTTCAGTTTAGTGATCTTCTGATGTACTGACCTAGTCCTGGAGATCCATGGCTGCCTTTTGTTTTAGTTAACCGGTTTGATTAAAAAGTTGTATGACTCTTAAACGAACTTGTTGTGCAGAGGTTTTTTTGGGTGACTATGTTGAGCCTATGCCATGGCAAGTCTAGTGAGATGTTTATTATTGAGACGGTGTGAAGTTTGATTGAGTTTGGAGATCTATTTTTAATTCCTTAAGTGACTTCCATCTTTACCCCTTCTATAACCCCTTCTATAAAATTTGAACCTGAAACCTAATGGGAAAACTAAACTCCACCAAATGCCTCCTAAATTATTTTGTTGTGTAAAGTTGGAATTTATGTGATAGAGCTGAAATCTTCAATACCAATACCCACTAGCTAGCATCTTTTCAAGTATGGTTTACTATCTTAGTTTATAATGGCTTGTAACTATATTTTGGTCAGTTACTACAGTAATCCAAAAATGGCTCTCTCTACTGCCTGGGTGGGGTGCGTTACTCTTAACTGTGTATTGAATCTAGAAGATATGTTGCCAGACTAACAGAAGCCCATGCAAACCTGATACAGTATACATATAACTGGTTCACTCATGGGTATGATATATACATATTACTAGTTCACACAAATGGCTTTCTAATCTTGAGGTGCCCTGGTTTCGAGTTATCGATGTTAATGTATGTTATGTTTGACTAATTGAAGTGCATACCATATCTGGGTTCAGATTCGTATTAGGTCATAAGTTAGATGGCCCCAACTTAACGCACAATGTTGTGGGTTAAATTTTTACTAATGATATCGGTACCTTACCAACTGCTCCCAGACCCAGGTTATTATTTTTGTTGAAAACCTATATTTTTACAATTAGGTGGTCTTCAGTTCTTTGTCTGGAGTTTAATCTGAAGTATGCTGTAATATCAGCTGCTTATTATCCAATGTAGTTGGGACTAGTGGCGGGGAACGGGAAGTTTCACACCTTACTAGTCAAAGTTCAAGGATTAATGATAGATGGTAGAGTTTTTCGCACCCTTGGTCAAGGTTCAAGGATTAATAATAGATGGTGGAGTTTCACACGCTTAGTCAAGGTTCAAATGTGTTCAAATATCATAGATTACATCCCATACCTGTGTTCCATTTTGAATATCCATATTACATTCCCCACTGTCCACAGCAATTCCTGCAACTTAAAGTAGGTCAAAGAGAAGTTATATGGAACCAAGCCCACCTCATGTTTGTCTATGGCTACTTTTTTATGTCAATTTGGCTGTGGTCTAGGAGTAGTTAACTACAACCAGCCCAAGTTCCACCGTTAGCCCTTTTTTAATGGGCTTTACTTGAAAACGGTTGTGGCTTTTCCTGTTTTTAAATGCTTCGCTGCGTGGATGATCGATCAGTAGACGATAATTATACTAGTGTTGTTTGTTTGGGCTTTTATATAATATCAGTGCTGTTTCGGGTTTCTGATGTACTTACTGTAATTGATTCTTTTGATCTGTAGAGGCTGGGAGAGAATGGAATTCTATTGGTATCAACTATGTTCGTGCAGGGAAAAATCTTCTCTCCCCTGCCGAGGCTGTTTCACTCATGAAAGCCCTTAAAATAGGCAGAGTGAAGCTGTATGATTCTGACCCAGAAGTTCTCACTGCGTTGGCCAACTCGGGTCTCTCTGTTGTAATAGCTGTGAAGAATGAGGAGATTCCAACCGTTGCTTCCAGCATATTGAATGCTGATGAGTGGGTTAAACGAAGTGTTTTAGCACACTATCCTGCAACCAGAATTAATGCCATAACTGTTGGAAACGAAATCCTCACCGACTACAATAATCAGGATAGATGGTCTAAGCTGGTTCCTGCTATGCAGAACATTCACAGTTCACTTGTACGTTGGAATCTTAATAAAAGGATTAAGGTGACTACAACTGTAGCCATGGATGCTCTTAACTCCTCATCAGCTCCTTCTTTGGCAAGGTTCAGGGATGACATTGCAGAAAGTGTGATGAAACCTCTGCTACGCTTCATGTCCAATACAAAATCCTTCTATTTTGTCAACGCTTATCCATATTTTGCATGGGCAGCCAATGCCAATAAAGTTCCTGTAGATTATGCTATATTTGGAGCAGCTAAAGAAGCAGTCCAAGATGGAGGATTGAAGTATACAGACATGCTTTCTGCTCAGTTGGATGCCAATTTAGCTGCCATGGAAAAATTGGGATACCCCCATGTGAAAATTGCAATTAGCGAAACAGGTTGGCCTGCATCAGGAGGTCCTGGAGCAAATGTTGATTTGGCAGCCACATACAACAGAAGGGTAGTTGTAAGAATGCTGGCAAATCCACCTTTAGGTACTCCTAGAAGGCCTAGAACTTTTGTACCCACTTATCTCTTTGCTCTATTTGATGCAGATAATAATAAACATGGCACAACAAGAAACTGGGGTATGCTGTACCCAAATGGGTCTCAGGTATATCCCGTAGACATGACTGACAAACTTACCGATTCGGAATTTGAATCCCTCAAGTCCATCAGGCCTTTCCCTGCCCGGCCAACTCCTATCCGCTCATCTATCAGTAGGTCTTCCCCTTTAACTGGAAGTTATCCAAGTCCTGTTCCCTCATATAACTCTGGTCCTCCTACATTAGTCAATCCTCCAGCGGCTTCACCCAGTACCGATAATATACCTTTCAGTTCCCCAATACCTTCTGTGCATCCTAATCCTCATCCAACTATCCATGTGCCACCATACTCACCATCTCCTATTTCTACAAGCCCTCCAACTTTTCCTCCTCCTATTGTAAACTATCCACCCCACTGTATGCCCTATCCTCCTACCACGCCTATTACTACGCCTCCATTTGCACCCTATCCACCTTCAAATCCCACAGTTCCATACACTCCTAATCCCCCATCAACTACTCCCTACTCACCTTATCCTCCCAGCACACCATCTACACCGTCAGGTCAATCCCTCTGGTGTGTAGCAAAACCTACTGTTCCAAATTCAGTCTTGCAGCAGGCTATGAACTATGCATGTGGAGCGGGTGCTGACTGTAAATCTATCCAGCCAAACGGACTATGCTTTTCACCTGACACAATGGTTGCACATGCTTCTTTTGCTTTCAACAGCTATTGGCAAAAGAATAAAGGTATTGGTGGGACCTGTGATTTCGGAGGGACTGCCATGCTGATTACAATGGACCCAAGTAAGTAGGGAGTTTCACTGGACTCTGTTTTGTTTGCAGTTTTATTTTGTCAAATGACAAATATACACAGACACACAGTCAGAAGCTTTTTCGTGTATTATCTTTGCTTGTATTTGTCCATTTTTACTTTTTGTTGGAAGTGCTTTGAGAAGTATACCCTCAGGAACGGCACCGAATAGAGTAGGCTTCCTTTGGTTTAGGTGTTAGGTCTAAAGGGTGGCTGCCAATATCTGCGCTGCTATGCAGCATTTAATGTTGTGGTGCGTGGTATATGCCATCAGATTCTGATTGCTTTAGAATCTAACAGCCTATATATCACAACCCGCTGCATTAAATGTTGTTTTGCAAAGTGGATATTGCTCGCCCTAAAGAGTAGCTATTTTTTCAAAATCATCCCAGAATTGCACGTAGCCTCATTCCTTTGGAGCTCATGGCATTTGAATGGGACAGATATCTAATAATGGAATACTGGTCAACAGCTTAATTGTCTTTTTTTTACATGTTACAAACTTAAGAGATATTCTTTGAATGGTATATGCGGAATTTATTTTTGTTTGGCTGGTGAGACACATCTAGGGGATACACAAGAGATTGCCAACATGCTTTTTGCCAATTGTGCTACCATCAGCGGATTGTGTTTTGTATATCTTATATTACCATACACAACGAAGTCTATTTCAACCGAGTTCATTTTCCACATGTTGAGAACATAGCTAAAACTGAATTCAACTTCCTCTTGATTGACTTCAGCAGCCCTTTTCAGTCCACTCATGTGAATTCCAGTGATATATTGTAGAACCTACAAAATTTGATACATAGTCAATTCATTTTCCCATGTATGACTGTTCAGTTGCTTTGCAATCAGCCAATCAGCTAGAATTGAGTACTTTTTCGTGGACTTGACATCTCATAGAGCTAAGATGATAAGTGCCTCGCAGATATGATGGCATGATTATATAATAAATTGAATGTCTACATCATATAGTTCACTTTTAAATTCCTTATATTGGTTTTTGAAATTTTGCAGGTTATGAAGGTTGCCACTTTGGTTTAAACTAAGGAATAAACATTGAGTTATTCTCCAATATAGCAATTAAGGACAAAATCATCACAATCTTCGTGTAAAACAGAATCTACAGATTTGCAGTTCAGTTTTGGGGATGTTCTGTCGAGGGAATCAGTGCATGCCAACTGGTTTTGTTCATAGCAGTAGTCATAACAAAGTGTTGTTACTGCTCTGCAATATCTGGTTATTTTGTAGGGGTATTTCACAGGCTCTTAGGTTGGAATTCGAATTACTTGTGTGTGACTTTTATATCTTCACTCTTGCACACAAGAATTGTTCAGTGTATTATATCTTAGAGTTCTGTGACTAAGATTTTCATCATTAATGTGTATTTTGTTACTCTTCAATATGTTTTGTCTCCAGTAAAATTGTAACCTGGTCAGAAAGCGGCAACTGTAATTTCTATAATAGTTGTTTATCTTATTTAATTGTAATGGATGACCAACATAAGAGATGGATGGAATCAGTGGGTTAAGAGAATTTAGGCATCTAATACAAGCTATTCGGTTTTGGTAATTAATTTCTAGTCAGTACTAAAAACAGGGCGAATTAACAGCTTGTCGTTTTCAAGTAATTCAAAGCATGGATTAATCCTGTATTATGTATGCATCAAAGATGTTTCTCCAGAGATAGCTGAAGCTTTTCTGGGATTTCTTAAAGTCCTCAAAGAGGGTTAATGCAGTTAGGTGGTTTAGCTTTGAGCTTTATGTGAACCAGTTTCACTCCATGTCTATAGGATTAAGGGATAAGTTTTCCATATCCTTGTAGGATTAAGGAATAGGTTTACACTATATTATCTTCACCATGGATTGTTGAAGAAGTGAATTCACTAAATTTTTATTTTCAAAATAATAATCATAATAATATTTTATTATGAAAATTCTCTTTTCAAAATAAAGCTTGTGAATTTGAAAAAATAATATATTAAATAATATGTCAATGGAGCCAGCCAAAATCTCTCTGATCCCTGATGATGGTGGATTGCCAACTCAATTAACACAGTTTTCATCCAAAAATCTGACACTAAAATCTATGTAGGACCAATGATAAAAAATAGAATAGATATTAATGTCCACTTTTTACTCTTTGCTGAAGCAATGCAACGGTATCCCAATATTTGGATGGTAATGCAGTATATTTTAAATCAGATGAGCAGAGCAATGCAATCCCAATCTTTCGATGCAAATTTAATTTTTGTTAAATTAGTTATCTGTAAACTTGGTACTGGTAATATGGCTTAAATCACTCTCAAGTCCTATTACCATTCACTTACTAGTAATATGACTAATGTCACTCAGTTTTTTTACTAAATAAAATAATTTAAACACTTTGAAAACAATGGATAATATACGAAATTTCATGGGGTATTGGGTCTCGATAAGATTTATGGACATGGCAAACAGGGTCTTGGTAAGATTCACGGAGTATTGAGTTGAATTCTTGAATAATTGCTGAGTGCAATTCTTAGTAGATATTTTTAGTTTTGTTATAAATGTTTTATGAATTTGTATTTTTATCATTCAAAGTAATGCCAAGCAAATCAATTATTTTAGTTTGAAATTTTATAAGAATTAAAAAAAAAATATTTTAAATTTATGGAATTTCATATATTTGTTATTTTTTTGGGAAGTAGTTATATGCATTTTTTTATGACCATATCTAAAGAGATCCAATGCAAAAGCCTTGCAGGGCATGTGAGAACTATGTATTATACTGTCCTAGGTCTATTATGGTTGTGGCTATGTCCAGTTTTTTAAATTTTCATACTTACATCCTTTCGTCATGGATAAAATTAGAGGGCTTGGGATGGATTTACTTGGATACATGGTTTAGATGAATCATTATTTTTGTAGGGGTGGTTGCACTATTTAGGGCTACTATGTTTTGAGTGCACCTATGTCTTTTTCACATGGTAATATGTCATATAGTTTGTATGCATCTTTTTAGCCATAGTATAGTATAGTTTAGTTTCTCCACATGGCAGTCTCACAGTTCACAACAGGGGTGGTTGCACTATTTAGGGCTACTATGTTTTGAGTGCACCTATGTCTTTTTCACATGGTAATATGTCATATAGTTTGTATGCATCTTTTTGGCCATAGTATAGTATAGTTTAGTTTCTCCACATGGCAGTCTCACGGTTCACAACATTCCATGTTTTATGGGGCATTTCATGGATCCCAACGCACAAGGTTTTGCAGACCAAAATTCAGCAGTAGTTCAAAATGTTCATCAAGAGGCATACTTGACATTCCATTTTGGAATTTTGGCAAAAAAGGTTATTTCAAGCAAAAACACTCATCCAAGGGTACTCTCCCTCCTAGCCACATGGGGGCTAAAAATGGCCAAAAGAAGATCCTTCCTTGAAATGCGTGGACAAACTTACGTCAAAATTAAAGTGAATCATGCTCTGGACAAAACCCAAATACTAGAATCCATCAATCAAGAGAGCATTGCGTAAAAATCTACCACATTTCTAGCTCTCACATGGCAAGATTCAAGTGGTCCTACATGTAGCACTGTAAGGCCAAATTGGACAAGTGATAGCTTGTTAGAATCCTTGTGGTATGGCCTATCTCCCTCCAGCAATTTGTTAGACAAAGTTGGTAGGGTGCTATGTGCATAAGGAAATTTGTAGAATGGGTCAAAATACATGCACACTGACACATGGGGACAAAAGGTGGCAAATCATGGTTCATACTTGACATATTGAGAGAAATTTTACATCAAAAGTTATATAATATTTCTTCCAAACAAAACCCATGTGTTAGATTCTTCAAATAAGCAAGAGCATTGGAGATTAGCAAATCACTTATCCATGCAAGGAGACGTCTCATCCTAGCCACATGTGTGAGTGAAATCTACCCGTTTAAAGGTGGAGTGAGCCTTTTTGCAAGCAAATTGATGCCTCATCAAGGAAAATCAGCTCTCTTACTACCCAGTTTCTCTCATGAAACAAACTGACCACATTTTGTGTGCAAATTGTAATGCAAAAATTATTTTTATGAAATAACTTGGTCTCCATCATGTAAATGAAGTCAAATAATATAATGTTGGTCAAGAATCAAACTAGCCATTACAAAAAATATTATATAACACTAGATCCTCTTCCTATTAGTTGTTGAACTATGAGATCATATTCCATTCAGTGAAATTATTTTTTAAATGCAAACAATTTTGTGGGTTGATTATTCTATGCTTTGTTTTCTTAGTTATTCACATATAATAGATAAAGTTACTATTGAAAATGGCATCAAGAAATGCTAAAAATAGAAGTGCTAAAAATAGCAGTTTGGATGTTAGTGTTGGATTGGGCAACAGGGAATGAAAAATGGAAGTACTAAAAATAGAATTGCTATTTTTAGTAGTTCAGGATGGATTTCTATTTTTAGTCAGTGCCTCGACTAAAATAGAAAGTAAAATTCGAATTTGAACTTAACAGCGGTTTGAAAATAAATAAATTAATTCACCATGAGTTAATTAGCTGTGAAAAATCAAACATAAAGTCTATGTGAGGACAAGCAATAGTTTCTATATTAATTGAGGAATTTATCCATCAGTTAAAGTGATAAGGATGAGTTCTAATTTGAGTTGTAATTAGTTGGCTCAGTTCACTGAGTCAAGTTCAGTGAGATTGATTTAAACAGTTTGTTTAAATTAATGTGAGTTCAATTAGTTAATGCATGTTTGCATATAACTGCTGCACTTCAGATAACTGAAGATTCTCTCATGAATAACTCATGCATGTCAGTTCAGACAGAGACCCAGTTGATATCAAAGAAGGGACAGTGTACTATCAATGGGGTGAAATTTTTCCTATAAAAGGAAGCTCATCCATGGATGAGGATTTATCTCTTTCAAAACTGCGTAGTTGGATCAGAGGTTAGTGAATGTGTGAAGATGCCAATTCACACAAGTGGCTGCATTGAACTCCAATCAGAATGCGCAAAGACATAGGAGGCTTGGAGGGTAGAGCAGAGGTTAGATAGAGGCCTTTGACTGTCTATGAGCAACAGAGGTATTGCAGAGAGAGCATGATAGTTTTTGAGCTGATTTTTTATGTAATACTAGCTATATTTCCACTTGTATGATAATACAGAGTTGGGGTTTTAGGCTGAGGCTTTCCCCGGGAAATTCTTCTGTGTTATGCGTGATTGATTCCTTCTTATCAGTTATATGTGTTCTTATTGATGTTGCTCATGTTCGATTAAGCTTCCGCTAAATTGTTTGTAAAAGTAGATCAAGTGTTTTGCTTTAGTACATTGCATTACCATGTGATCTACAGTGGAAATTTCTACATGGTATCAGAGCTAGCTGATATGTAAAAAAATTCTACATGGTATCGGAGCACAAGCGATCAAAAAAGAACAATATACAAGAAGGGAGAAGTTGAAGTTTGTGGTTTCTGAATATTGAATTAAGTTCTTATCACATCCATTTCACCGATGGCGTTTAGTGGTTTGAGACTTGAATATGCCCTTGATGGCAGTTTGAATTATATAGCCCGGAAGGATCGCATGGAGGTAGTATTAGAAGATAACGGTCTAAAAGACTTCATTGATCAAGAATTCCAGAAGCTGACTGATGCTACTCAACTGGCGGAATGGAAAAAGTGTGTGGCTAGAGCAAGGAGAATCCTCTTGGAGGGAGTTCGAGATCACATTATCTCGGACCTCCATGGGAAGGGGACTCTATTTTCGATGTGGAAAACATTGAAAGATCTTTATTAGAATAGCAGTGATCAGAGGAAGCTGGCACTAAAGGACAAACTTCGAAAGATCAAGTGTGAAAAGGGCGACACGATCTCTATGTATCTGAAAAAGCTCACCATATGTAGGGATGAGCTTGGAAGTGTAGGGATTGTGACAGCTGATGATGGCATGGTGAGTCTTGCACTTCTCAGTCTTCCTAAGAGCCGGCGTAGTTACTAGGACTCGGTTAATGGAAGAGAGAAACTGCCAGATTGGGAACGACTTTGGTCGGATTTGATGCAGGAGGAGATAAGAAGAAGCACCAGAGATGGTTCTTCATCCATGGAGGATAAAGAAAACTGTGCCTTAGCAAGTAAGGCGAAGAAGGGGAAGGAGAAGGTTTCTCTTTCCGAATCCAGTTCTTCCCATGGTGGGAAGAAGTTTGACAAATCAAAAGTGCGATGCTTTTACGGTGGGCCATTTCGCTACAAATTGTCCATAGAGGAAATCCAAGAAGGGATCCGGGGAAGGATCTGAAGGTGAGGCACTTGCTTCACAGTTCAAGTTGGATTTCACACTCTTTGCATGCATGGTTTCATCCATGGTGGGAAGTGGTTGGTTTCTTGACAATGGAGCTTCTTTCCACATGACCGGCGACAAGAGTTTGTTTAGTACTTTGGAGGAGAAAGATCTCCAGATACTCATAGTGATGGGTAATGATGAAAAGTATAGTGTCTTAAGTGTAGGCACGGTTATTTTTTAAAGGGAGCATGGAGCTCGCCTTACCTTGACCGATGTCAAGTATGTACCAAGATTTAAGAGAAACTTGGTGTCGATTGCAATGCTAGAAGACAGAGGCAATGATGTAGTCTTCAGTAAGAGAAAAGTTTTCTTTAGACACATCATCACTAGACAGGGGACGCAGATTAGTTCACAAGTCAAGAACTTGTATGCTCTTGAGGTTTAAGATGCATGCAAAGCCTTAAGCAACAAGGCAACTGATGGAGACTTGGTGGTTAAGAGGGAAAGTAAATTATCTCTCAACATGCAGCGCCAAAAGAAGTCTCAGACAATTATGGAGGAGCCACGATTGGTGAAGCAACTTCAGGAGGTTGTGGAGCAACGACAACCAAGAAGCTGAGAGGAGATCGAGTAGAGACATCTACTCATGCAGAGACCTCCAGTGGGGGGAAATTTCGAGCCAGGTGGGCAGAGGGATCACATGCATCCATACCTCCAGGTGGGGCGACGTGGAGTGATCGTCTCAAGAGGGCTGGAATAGGGGCAGGATCCTTGAGGTACCCAGTCTCTTTGATTCGACTTTGCTACAGGAGCCCCGAAGAGAAGTGGCAAGACTGACTGATTGGGTAGAGAAAGATACTGATGGAGCAGCAGAGAGAGCTACAATGCAGGAGTCCCAGGATTGTGTAGAGCTAGCAAGCTGCAACAATGCGAGAGGCACATGAGTGTTGCACCAGTGCAGGATGGCACAGAGAGGTGTGCAATGGTGCGAGATGCATGGAGTGTTACAGCAGCTCAGAGGTCAGAGAGGGAGCACTTGTCAGCAGCAGGTAAAGCTTTAGCATTAGAGTATGTTTCTAGCCCAACAGAGAGGTCAGTTAGGAGTTTTTTTGTTCCGAGAGTTGCTGGAGCAACCACACTTGGTAGAAGTGTTGCATGCAGAACATTCTGAAGGCACGGGATCAGGTTCGAGAGGAAGCCTTTCTTGTTGAGAGGGAGTATTGAAAATGGCAACAAGAAATTCTAAAAATAGAAGTTTGGATATCAGTGCTGGATTGGGCAATAGAGAATGAAAAATGGAAGTGATAAAAATAGAATTGCTATTTTTAGCTGTTCAATATGGATTCCTATTTTTAGTCAGCGCTTAGACTAAAATAGGAACTTAAATTCGAATTTGAACTTAATAGCGGTTTGAAAATAAATTAATTAGTTCACCATGAGTTAATTAGATGTGAAAAATCAAACATGAAGTCTATGTGAGGACATGCAATAGTTTCTCTATTAATTGAGGAATTTATCCATCAGTTAAAGAGATACAAATGAGTTCTAATTTGAATTGTAATTAGTTGGCTCAATTAACTAAGTCAAGTCCAGTTAGATTGATTTAAACAGTTTGTTTAAATTAACGTGAGTTCAGTTAGTTAATGCATGCTTGCATATAACCATTGCACTTCTGATAACTGAAGATTCTCTCATGAATAACTCATGCATGTTAGTTCAGATAGAGACCCAGTTGAGATCAAAGAAGGGACAATGTACTATCAATTGGATGAAATTTTTCCTATAAAGGAAGCTCATCCATGGATGAGGATTTATCTCCTTCAGGACTGCGTAGTTGGATCAAAGGTTAGTGAGTGTGTGAAGAGGCCAATTCACACAAGTGGCTGCATTGGACCCCAATCAGAATTGCGCAAATAAATAAGAGGCTTGGAGGGCAAACCATAGGTTAGATAGAGGCCTTTCACTGTCTATGAGCAACAAAGGTATTGCAGAGAGAACTGGATAGCTTTTGAGCTGATTCTTTTTGTAATACTGGCTATATTTCCACTTGTATGATAATGCAGAGTTGGGGTTTCAGGCTGAGGCTTTCCCCGGGTAAATTCTTATGTGTTATGTTTGATTGATTCCTTCTTATCAGTTATATGTGTTCTTATTGATGTTGCTCATGTTCGATTAAGCTTCCATTAAATTGTTTGTAGAAGTAGATCAAGTGTTTTGCTTTAGTACATTGCATTACCAGGTGATCTACAGTGGGAATTTCTACATGGTATCAGAGCTAGCTAATATGTAGAAAAATTCTACAGTTACTCCAAATTATTGCAAGGTGATTGGGTTAATCCAGTAAGGGACAACAATCATGTGGAAGGGGAGATTAGGGAGCTAGAATGCATCTCACCTTTTGTTGGCCTAGATAGACCCCGTATAGGGGGTGCCTTAAGAAAGGGTGAGATCTAGCTAGGTGCCATAGTTGGCTCAATGGTTGGAGACATCTTAAAGGAGAAGATATTTCCAGTGGAACTTGGGAATCTCTAGACTCTAATCTGAATCTCTAGTCCAAGGTGCATAACTGATCTAGGAGTTGTGTTCACAAATTGACATTTGGAAGGTAAGAAAGACCAAGGTAAGCCTCATTACAACAACCACTTTTTAAAATTAAAAAATATATCTATTTTCATTCAAAAATGTTTTATATAAATAAAAAACAAAAATATTTTACTAGTTTTTACTTCAAATTTTTATCTTAAGGTAGTAGCTAATCCATTATTGGGTTTCAAGCTCTATATTTTATCCAAGGAATAACCTTCTATTTTCTGCACTTAGCATACATATTTCATGGAGGTATTCTAAGTAGTTTTATAGATCTTCCTTCATTTATAATGGATTATAAACCGAAGTTAGCAAAATACAACACAAGGGATGTATCCAAGTAAATGTTACTCACATATACCTTGCTTAGTTTCCAAAAACATTTTATAAGCATATCATTAATGTTTTTTGGTTAGTTTATAAATATTCCAACCACCTCAAGTCTAAAAACTTGTTGGAATAATTTCTTAGGGTTTGATCTAGGGGAATTTCACCTAAAACTCAAATTTCATTGCAGATCTAAAACTTTGGGTGTTTAATATTGTTATATCCTTTCTTCCCTAGCTTCTCCCACCCCAAGGTTTTCAATCTAGAGTGTCTACATAGTTGTGAGTGCCTCTCCGAGGTGGATTTAGTTTGTTGTTTTCTGCATTTTTTTGCATTTTTCATATTTGAAGCTAACAAGAAGCAAATTTACAAAGAATAGTCAGTTGCCAAAGGTATAATTCAAGGAAACATTTTATATTTGGTAACAATATTTTTTATTCAGTAGTTTGAATTAATAATAGTTAATGATCTTGAATTTGAGTGACATTTCATTTGTTGGTCGTCAATTTTTTTTTTGCGCTGACATAATTTCTAGATTAACAATTTACTAATAACTAACTCCTATCTTCACCCTAGATTCCAATATATTAGGCAATGGTCTTTTAATCTCTTTGGTGAAGTATCTTGTGTAGGGAATCCTCCCAGAGCCTTTTAGTAGGAGTTGGGCTTAAAGAGTGGAAAATCACGCCACGGTGACAATGTACACTTCTCTTGTGTGGTGTCGCAATAACATCTTGAAGAGACCTTGTTGACGTTGCTACCTTGGATGGTAATAGTAACATTGCACAATCCGATTGCAATTGGTGTCTTCAAAGGCGTTGAATCTATTTTTCAGTGAAAACAACAATTTCGTTAACTAGATTTTGATAAAAACAAAATTAAAAAATTTAAATTCATAAAATGTTTAACCTTCTTCCCTACTCTAATGATTTTTGCAAAATAAATACTTTTAATTAATATTTTAATTATGTTCATTTTGAATATTCAGTGACATAATCTTTCAATACATGTTTTTAAAATATTAAAAAAACAACCCTACATAAATTGTAAACTGTACCATTGAGGAAGTGTAAGTAGGATCTTTTAAGAAAGGTTTTACAAATTGTTTCAAAGATAAATATTAATATTTTGTTTTTAGGCCACACAAAGTGATAAAATCGTTGTTGGCCAATTTTAACATGAAAGAACACTAAAATTTGAAAAACACAACCCTTCGTTACTTTAATGAAATTATAACTTAAAGAAAATGACACTTGTTTTTGGCTTGATTGATGTTAGTTCTTTTGCTTTACCTTACAAAATGATAGTAAGACATTGTATTATTCTAATTCCATCTTTATTTAAAGATCCACAAAGCATGTTTATTTGAAATATTTGCCTACATCCTCTAGCCTTTTTACACCAGATTAAAGGCATCATGAATAAGCCACTTCATCCTTGGTTTTGAGAAAGTGGAATCCACCTTTTTCTTTATGCTTAACCTTTCATTTGGTCACAACAATTACTATTTTTTTTTTTGGACTTCTTTACTTATTCATCCTTGGTTTTGAGAAAGTGGAATCCACCTTTTTCTTTATGCTTAACCTTTCACCTATTCATCCTTGGTTTTGAGAAAGTGGAATCCACCTTTTTCTTTATGCTTAACCTTTCACCTGGTCACAACAACTACTGCTTTTTTTTGGACTTTCTTTATTTTGAAATTGTTGGTAGAATGTAAACCTTATTGTAATTATTCAAAGTTGTGGATTATTTAATAGAATTTATTTATCTATTTAAAATAAAGTTTTAATAACTAATACTTAAAAATTTTCTCAATAATTTTTTATATTTTGTATATTTTATTTTGAAAGGTGTGCTTATATTGGAATAAGATTTTTACAAAATTATTTTAATTATGAATAATTATTAAGTAGACTTAATCTTTATTGAATATTCTTAATAGTATACAAATGAAAGGTTGGGATTTATTTACAAATTTATTATGTCTTTTTTTTGTCCATTTTAATTAAATTGATTAATTAAAAGAATGTTATATGAGTAAGTGTCATATAAAGTGAGTTATGGTTTTGTAGGCATGTGGTACTGATAAGCCATGATATTATAATAAAGCCTATTTATAGATTAAGAATCTCAATGGTAAAGTCTGGTTAAATTTCCATGGTTAAGAATCTTCTTCCATGATTCTTTAAATGCATATATATTTAACTTATATAATAATTCTTTTAATAATAAAAATGTTGGAAAATATGGAGACCCGAAATTTATTACTTATTTTCCTTAGTTTGATAATTGCTTGTGATGTTAGATGTTCTTCTATTACTTCTTTCATTATGTTCATCAAGCAATTACCAAACAACAAGAAGATCACAAAGAGACATAGTACACAAGATATAGGCTCCAAGGCAGGGCAAAACCCCTCTAAGGGGAAAACCTGGAAAATGATTCTCTTCTTCTTTAGAATCGACTTACAAAAGAGACTTCCAAGACCCAAAGGCTCGAACCAACAAACCCTCTAAGACCCAAATTAGCCCCCAACAATATCTGCTTCAGAATAGTTTATAGAACTTTGATACTGCAACCCAACTATTGCAACTTCGGCCCCAGCAATAGAATTTTGGCCCTGTAATTTTAGTCCCAAGCAAATCCCAAAATTTCATCCTCTTGTAATTGGCAGCGACAAAAATCCTAGCGAGATAGAGAGGAAGATGATCTTTGACAAAATTCGACTTCTTCTCCTCTTTTTCGTCCTCCAACTACTCTTTTTCTTCTTCGCTATTGCAAATCGAACTAGCTTGTGTTGTGTTTCCAAAAGAAGTCGAGCTCCCTTCTATTTATATGCTTTCTTGAGGGCCAAATAGCCCTCCCTTACGCTGAATTGTCCTTGCTCTTGGGCCGACTTGGTATTGGGATTATCCATGGATTTTACATGATAAAATATGTTATGTAACTAGCTCACAAAAAGATAGAAAAGATAGATAAACGCCTTAGAAATGAGCCTCTTCGAGGGGGAAACCTCCTTTACATTACATAAATGAACAATTCTTGGATGATACAAATGACAAGACCTTCTTTCTATATATAGGAGTCTAAGGGGTCATAATATAATCAGAGCAGATATAACAATAATAATGTAAGGGCACAATAATATCAATAGTGGGCTTCTATGGGGCACAATAATAACAATATGGGGACTACATGGGCACAAAAATATAATAAGGGGGTTGTACTAATAACAATAAGGGGTTACACTCATAGTATAGGGACCTAACGTGCCCCTCTCCTTCAAAAAGTGTTGTCCTCAACGTTTGAGTTTGATGCTTTTGTATAAAATTCTTGTCCTCCCATGTGGAATATTTAGCAGGTAAGTTCTTCCACTTGATGCAATACTTTGAAATTGATCGATTTCGTAACTTTCGGGTTCTTGTTTCTATAACTACTCTAGGCTCCAATATGTTTTTTCCTTCCTCATTAAGTTCTGGCAATATTGTTTGAACTGGAATCTTCTGTAACTTTTGAATGAGTGGCCACACTTCTTTGTCCTTCTTCCATTCATCCCTTGCTTCATTTATTCAATCTGGTTGGATAATAGAAATAGTACAAAGCAATACTTCCACATCCTCATCCTTTATTGAGAGTGCATCTGCAATAACATTTTGCTTCCCTTTTTTGTAGATGATTCCAAAGTCATAACCCAACATATTTGTGACCCATTTTTTCTATTCTTCTAAAGATAATCTTTGTTCTAAAAAGTATTTAAGACTATCAAGATCCATTTTTACCTTGAAGTGTCTTCCCGTTAGGTAAGGTCACCATTTCTTAAGTGCATGTAGTATTGCCAACATTTCCTTCTCATAAATAGCTTGCTTGAGATGTAGTCGTAAAAATACCCAATCACCTACATCAGAACTTCTTTCACTGTGATGTTGATATGCCCGTTGTTTCATTCGATTATGCACCAAAGTGGCATTATCCTTTAAAAGTTGGAGAACGTGTTGTTGATGCTCGATGTTATCTTTCACTGCTTGAATCATTTTCTTCTTGACATGTCCTTCTATCTTGAGAGTTTGAGGAGTCATATTTTCTTCCAATGCATTACAAGATATGGGTGGATTCATTTCTTGATGCTAGATGTGATCTTTCACTTCTTGAACATTTTTCTTCTAGATATGTCCTTCTATCTTAATAGTTTCAGGAGTGGTAATTCCGGCCAATGCATTACAGGATATGGTCAGATTCATTTCTTCTTTCTTTTTGTGATCTTTCACTTCTTGAACCTTTTTCTTCTTGATATGTCCTTCTATCTTGCGGGTTTGAGGAGTGGTAAATTCTTGCCAATGCTTTACAAGATATGGTCGGATTCATTTCTTTTTTCTCTAGGGTTGGTTCTTGATGTACATCCTCTTCTTTTGATGTTTCTTGATCCTTTTCTTCCTCCTCTTCATAATCTATGTAAAATAATTTCTTCTTAGCACACTTATGACCTTTAGTGTATTTCCTACCACAATTGTAACAAAACCCTTTTTCTCTTTTTTCTTCCAATTGTTGTCGTGTAAACCTTGTAGGTTTTGGAAGACTAGGGGAGAAAACACTTCCATAATTATAGTTGTGAGTGGTGGGATTCCTTGTTTCCATAATTTTGCTTTCAATTTTTCTTGCCAACTTGAATGCCTTCTCCAATGAATAAGGTTCCCAAAGAAGAACCTCACATTGAATGTTATTCTTTAAAGTCCCTATGAAGACATCAATCCTTTGCTTCTCTGGAATATCATTTACCCTCATATTCAATTTTTGAAAGTCCTCAATGTGCTATGTCATTGAACCCTTTTGTTCAAGATTTATCAATTGGCTAAAGAAGGTGTTACACTTTGTATCCTCATAATGTGCTATCATTTCTTCCGTGAAAATTGACCAAGTGACAAGTGCTTTATGAGAACAAAGCCCTTTATACCATAAAAAATGACTTGGTTCTAAATATAAAGATGCAATATGTACCTTTTGTAACAATTGAACCTCATGTAGATCAAAATATTGCTCCATCTGTAGTATCCAATTTACTGGATCATTGCCATCAAAATTCCTCATATCGCATTTTCTTGATTTTAGGAACTTGATCTTGAAACAACTGTAAATCGGTAATTTCAGATATCCAAGTTCTAAAATTGCGTCCTGCAGTAGCCCTCTGAGACCTCTTTCTAACCCCGCAAGTCTGATCAATATTTTATTATCCAAGAAAGAGTTATGCCCAATCTCCTAAGATGACTTGATTATATAATGTTTTAGTAGAGCGAACTTGTACGATGTGCCATGGGTCACTGTTTCAACGTTCGGATCTGAAAAATATACATGAAAAACTACAGTCTGTCCTCTTTCTATGACTTCTTACGAAATTTCAATCTGATGCTCAGAGAGAAAGTTATGACGATTTTCCCAAGGTCACCTATTTAGGATGTAATTCGGGAGTCTACAAAAACCCTAACTTCCTCAGATCATATATATGAAAATATAGTGAGACAAGATCTGAAATTCCGACCCAAGGTTCAAACCAATTTCTTCTCAATTTGATTTTTTGTTTAGCTTCTGAAACTTAAGCGAAAATGTTATAGCGAAAATTCCACGATGACCTGTTTTAGATGAAATTGTGGAGCTTGCAAAAACCCTAACTTCCTCAGATCATATCTCCAAAAATATAGCACGACAAGATCTGCAATTCAGACCCAAGGTTCAATGATATTTCATCAAATGGGTTTTGTTTTTAGATTCTGAAATGTCACAGAAAAAAAAGTGATAGTGAAAATTCCACGATGCCCTGTTTGGAGCAGCGAAACCCTAGAAATCAAAGCTCTGATACCAAATGTTATGAAATTAGCTCACAAAAAAATAGAAAAAATAAATAAATGCCTTAGAAATAAGCCTTTTGGAGGGGGAAACCTCTTTTACATTACACAAATGAACAATTCTTGGATGATACAAATGACAAGACCTCCTTTCTATATATAGGAGTCGAAGGGGTTATAATATAATCAAAGCCAACATAACAATAATAATGTAAGGGCACAATAATAACAATAGTGGGCTTCTATTGGTCACAATAATAACAATATGGGGACTACATGGGCACAACAATATAATAAGGGGGTTGTACTAATAACAATAAGGGGTTACTCTAGTGGTATAGGGACCTCACAAAATAAATATTTTTCTCCATAATTACAATGAGCCCAAATGTGACTATGAAACATGACCAATATTATTTTTTATACTAGAAAGATCTAGAGGACCTAAAACCATGAAGAACATGATTTTGAGTCAAACTTGAGTATGGAACCCATACT
>APFE031052015.1:118153-147196 GCA_000404065.3 Pinus taeda
TCCATCAGTTTCTAGAGGGATGGGTTATCGCTTCCGCACCCTTGACTGATAAGTTGCCTTGTGTGATTTTATCCTTTTGAAGCAATTTAGTCATAGTTTAGCATCTGTTTACTCTTGTGTTCTCTGAACGCTGTACTACTAAACATTACTCTTGAGTAAATAGCCTCCTCAGACTGAGTACACTCTTGAAATAAAAAGTTGTCCCTGGGTTGACAATTAATGTGAGGTAATTAGGAGTTTAAAAGACACCTTTTATCGCTCCACACCTCCACTTGTCACTGTCGATGCGATATGCTGATCAGATTTGGACCGTTGATCGGCCAGATCCGACAACCCCTGTGCATTCACTATTAAAGCCTTCGATAGGACTCATTTCTGCCATTTCTTCATATTTTTAAGGCCCGATAGTGTAATCTGAATTGTTAAGAGGTCCTCCTTTTGCGTTGGTTTTGACCTTTTAGAGGATTTTGAAGACTTAGAGGGTTTTTTTTGGACCCATTATTAGTGGATTTTGCTCCTTTTTCCATAGGATAGAGGCAGTTGCATTTTATGATAACTTCTGCATCCTAAGTCAGTTTTTGCCCATCCTAGTTGTAGTAGATTCAGAATGAGATGATCTCTGCAATGGGGCTATTTCCAGGAACTTCCTTGGACTTTCAATTTTCCTCTGTGAGGAACACTTAGACTTAGGAGCCTATCCAAAATCCATTTTGGATCACGCCTTCCCACTAAAAGAACTTTTGGTCTCTAAAGGACTGATATACTGATATGAATAGTAAATGAGAGTGACCCACTCTCTTCTTTCAACCTCCCTACACTTGCCTTTGCATAATGCCTCTGAACCAAAGTTTCTGATCACTTCCCTCCCTGAATGGGTTGGTCCTCCTAGGAAGAGTTGTCTTCCTCCTTGCCTTTCTGCAAAACTTCTACTGAAATGGTCATAGAAGGTATTTTGAGCTCCTTTGCTTTGATCATTGATCCAAGGTGGCTCAAACAAATGTGAAGTACATCTGCTCCACAAAACTTTAATTTGTACCTGTTTCACAAGCTATCAACACAACTATTAACAACAACAGAAATATAGACAACAACAATTGGATGGCCTAAACTCCTACTCCAACAAAGGAACATATTTCACATCCTGTGAACACATCCATGTCTTACATCTGCATACAAATGATGGATTAGACAACAAGCCCACAAAACACGCCTTCCAAACAAATGACCCTTCAAGTCAAGCATGTAGAAAAAGACCATTTGGAGTCTTTTTCAAAAGATGAAACATTTCATCATTATCTCCATTTGGAGACCAAGTTAACTTCTCCCAAGTCAACATGGCATCACATGCATGTCAAAGAAATCAACCCTGCAAGTTAATTACACATACATGTTCAAAACAAGGAAATCATCAACATCCCCGTGCTCATGCATCTCATGCTCATGCATGCACTTCATCCTTCAACTTTCACTTAAGCACACTATACTTTCGAAACTGTAATGAAATATAATGTAGATGCATCAATAGACATGCAATATTAATTGGATAACAACTCTAACTGTTTCTTACCACTCCCTTTCAAAGGTACTACCTCTGTCTGCACATCAACATCAACATGTGAATCATTTTGAGACACATCACTCATGGAATCTTCCTTTCCATTTCTACCATCTTCTCTTTCCACTTTCTTCAGCTTTGGTGGAAGCATTGTTGGATCTAGTGTCCAAGATTTTGCAGCAAGATGTCCTTGCTTATGGCAGTAAGTGCACTACAAGTTCATCTTCTTGACAACATGATTTGCCTTGTTCAATGGACCTTTGGCTGCTTGCTTCTTTTCCTTCAAAAGTTTCCTGTATGTGGCCATTCTCTTGCAACATCTAGAAACATCATAGTTATCCAAACCACAAAAGGAACATGCAACTATTTTCCCATGCTTATGTGGAAATTTATCATTCTTTGAAAAATCAAAAGGAATGTGTTTAGAACCAGATTTATACCTTTCTCTTTTACCTTTATTGCCTTCATGAGGAGGTGAATTGAGTGAAGAAGTAGCTCCCTTTGGAACACTATCAATCTCTTCAAGGTCATTAGAGTTTCCACAACTCTCTGGTTCAAGTGTGTTCTTCTGAACACTTGCATCTTGCAAATGATGTTTCAAGCCATTGCATTCCTCTTGAATACAACCTTCACACTTTTGAGGTAGAGGACATGAAATGAAACTCCTTCTTGGGATTGTTTCAACGACATTCATGGCAGCTTTGGAATTCTCTCCACAAGATTGTCCATAGCCAAGACCTAAATACTTAGGCCTTTCCTTAACCATTATTGGTTCAACAATACCTTGTGCATGCTTTCCCAAGCCTTTTCCTTCGTATCCCATCTTGGACATTGGCTTGGAACCTATGCCTCTAGTATGCCTTTCAAAAGAACCAATACAAGCATTCTTAGAAGAATTTGAAGACAAACTGGAATGGCTTACCTCTTCTTCAGGCTGGTACTTGACTAAGGCTTCTTGGGCAACAAAGTGTTGTGACTCCAACTCATGCATCCTCTTCAAGTTCATATTTGCAATATGAATTTGCCTCTCCATTTCCTGCAATTTGTCAGAAAGCATTTGTTTTTCTTCCTTCATGGAATTCAACTGCTCTCTAAGTGTGCTGCTTTTTCTTCCATCCTCATACATTTCTCTCACCATATCAATCATGATGAGCAAGTATTGCTTCATGTCTTCATCAAAGACTTTTGAGAAGAAAGGAGAATTTGAGGACTCACTTGAAGAAGTTGTCATTATGCCAATGAAAAAAAGAACTTCAACAAGAATAACAAAGAGCTTACTTCAAGCAACCTTTTGCAACAAACCTCCTATGCTTCGAGGTTTGCTTTAAGGTCCTTTGGGATAAAAGAATGCCTTCAGCCCTTCTTCCTTCTTGTCCTTCCTGGACTGAGCTACAATATCTTTCCCTTCACCCCTACAAAATCAGCAAATAGTCAGTCTAGAAACAAGCATATAATTAATCAGACAATTAATCCTTGACTGCCAAAACACCTCTCAGACAAGCAATCTTTGATTTGTCAATCAAGCATTATGATATAACCTTCTTAAAGGTGTGGTTAATCAATCTTAAGCTCTGATACCACCTGATCTGAAAATGGGGCTCTTAGGCTTCTTGTCTAACTTACAAGAACCTCTCCCACTTCCAAAGCTTGAATATTCCCAAGTCTTAATGATTAACCAATGTGGAATTGAGAATATGCTTGACAATATAGTGGATGCTTATGCTTGTTTTAAACTAATTATATGCTTTAAAAATATGTTGTTTTAGCTGATATGTAAATGTTCTTAAAAATATATATAAATGCATATAACAGTGAATAATGCAACAGTAAAAACAAACACATAAGACACCAATTTAATTAGGAGTTCATCCACGACTCTTGGGCTACATCTCCATGAGCTCTAGTCAACTCAACTAGGCTCTCTGGGATTATGGTCTAAATCTTTTTTACAAGCTCTTGGCTTAACTCCTACTGTTTTACACAAAAAAAATGGGTTCAGACACCATGTTATTCCCTGGATCTTGAAGCTTTGGCTTTTGGCTCTGGCTCTTGGCTCTGACTCTGGCTCTTTGGCTCTTGGTTCTAGCTCTTGGCTCTAACTCTGGCTCTTTGGCTCTGGCTCTGGCTCTCTAGCTCTTCAGCTCTAGCCTGTTTCTACCCTCTAGCAGTTCACAACCCTCTTGGCTTTTCACTTGGCTTCCAAGTGACTCCTTTGGCTGCTCTTGCTTTTGCGCTGCCTCTTTGGATTCTATGCTACCTCTTTTGCCTTAGCTTCCTGTTTTGGCTTTAATTTCAACAACCAAACCCAACAACAACAACCAACAACAACTTAGCTTCCATCAACAACCTGTCTGTGTTGTTCTGTGGCTTTTTAAGCCAAATCGGCGCTGTTGGTTCATCTTCCCTCTCCGGCTCTTTGTCTTCCTGTTTTGGTCCACTTGAATCCCTTCTATAAGCGTTAGAAATCATTGCTAAATGCCCTCGGGGATGGATGCCACCTATTCCACAACGTAAGGGACCTATCAGTGCTTTAAATCCTCCAGAAACAGTCGTTCCCTTTTAACATAGAGAACGCTGTAAAACATGGGGAATTCAACAGAAAACACTATTCCAGACTTCAAAATTTTCATAACCCCACTTTGTAACATTATTGGGTCTGCCCTTAGTCGTTGTCGCAGGTCGCAATTGGTCTATCCCTTTGTATTTTTAGAAATACAAAAAAAAACTGTAAAAACACTGCAAAATGGCTTATGGCGGATTTCAAAATATATTAAACCCGATTCATATTACCCTCGGGTCCGGCCATCGCATTGCATATATACCATATAACATATCTTCATTCCTCTATAATGCGCCGATGCGATATTACGACGCGACAAGTCGCAATCGCAGATCGCACAAGCCTAAGGTCTTTCCCATATGATAGGGTCTATGCCAACGCTGATTGCGATCCACCGATATCGACGATCGTGATATCACATCGGCCCGGTCCCATCGCATGTTATGCCTCCGAATGCCTCCGCCTGTCATTGCCATTGCGATATGCCGATCAGATCTAGACCGTTGATCGACCAGATCCAACGGCCCCTATGCGTTCACTATTAAAGCCTATGATTGGCCTCATTTCTTCCATTTCTTCATATTTTTAAGGCCCGATAGTGTAATTCGAATTGTTAAGAGGTCCTCCTTTTACACTGCTTTTGACCTTTTCGAGGATTTTGAAGACTTAGAGGGTTTTTTTTGGACCAATTATTAGTGGATTCTGCTCCTTTTTCCATAGGATAGAGGCAGTTTCATTTTATGATAACTTCTGCATCCTAAGTCAGTTTTTTCCCATCCTAGTTGCAGTAGATTCAGAATGAGACGATCTCTGTAATGGGGCTAGTTCTAGGAACTTCCTTGGACTTTCATTTTTCCTTTCTGAGGAACACTTAGACTTGGAGCCTATCTAAAATCCATTTTGGATCAGTTTTATTATTATGCAGTTTTAGAATACAACCTGGGTGCCAGAAATGGATCACCAAACAGAGAGTTCCCTTGACAATAGTATCTCTCAGTTGGAGACAGATGTTCTAGCTAAATCACCAAATGAACAATCCCACAACAACAATGTAGCTTTTGTTGCTTTGCATCACTCTGATAGGGGCTGTGTCACCCTATCCGTCTCTCAAGCTCCCAGTCTATCCCACAAAATCCTCTAGTTTTTCCTCTAGGCCTTACGTTAGCCTCTCTTGCCTCTGCGTCAGCTTCTAGAGCCTATGCATTAGCCCCTAGATCCTCTGCGTCTCACACGCTGGCCTTATGGCTCTGCGCAGCTCCTGGATGCCTTTGCGTGGCCTCTAGCTGGCTCTACATCAACCTCTCCTGGCTCTGCGCTGATCCTCCAGGTACTAACTCTGCCTCTCTACTATGTATTCACTGCTCCTCAGCTACAACTTAGATCACTCACTTGATTTCCTCAGCAAACCCCGCCCCAAAAAATTGAATTCTTGATCTCTCTTGGTGTGTTCTCCAATTGACCCTCAAGCCTCCTCTTATACTTTTCTGGTTGGTCCGTAAACGACCGAGATTAAATCTCTAATCAATGACTAAGATTATATTTTTCTTGATCCATGGATTTTGGACCCTTCTAACCCAAATTTATATTAATACCCATTAATATTTTATTTTTCCTAAGTTTAGACTTAGGAACTCCATTAAAAATATTAATTATTTTAATATCTCCCAAACTTGTTAGAATCTGCCTAAACCATTTCTGGGTCTTGGAGATCTCATTTTCTTTAGCCTCTCCACCAAATTTCATGGCTATATCACATCCGATGCTACCCAAAATCAATTCTCCTTCTTAGCGAGGATTGTGCTCTAGTAATAATCCTCACAGAGTATCACCCTGATCATCCAGCATCAGTCCCTATGCTGATGCTAAGCCTCCTCGCCCAACATCCTTTGCACTGATGCATCATGTTCTACTACCCATGACCCTTTCACTACCACTGCTGCATCCATACGACAGCTCCTTCTGCATCTGTGTTGTTGCTGGTCCATATACCCATCACTGCATCTGCACTGCATCCCCTTCTCCTCACGCTGCATCGTGCTACCCATAGCACTGCCATTGCTAACTGCTGGACTACAACCCAGTTACTGAGAAGGAAGTAACTGATCCACCCAACTCTGACATCCCTGTCATGCTAGAGACTCTCCCGATGTTGAAGCTCCCTCTGCTGCTAACAAGTGCTCCCTCTACTAACCTTTGTGTTGCTGCAACAACTCCATGCATCTCGCATCGTTGCACACCTCTCTATGCCATCCTGCACTGGTGCAACACTCCCGTGCTTCTCGCATTGTTGCAGCATGTTGTCCCATGACTCCTGCACTATAGCATTCTTTGTCGCTTCATCTGCATCCATCTCTGCCAACATTTTCCAGTCCTGGTACTCTTCTTCAGGGCTCTCGTAGCAAGGTATAATCCAAGAGGTTGGTTACCTCAAGGATCCTTCCCCTCATCACATGTAGTCCGTTAGACTATAGCTCGATGTCACCCCAATTCCTCTCAAGTGGCGCATGAGCACTCATGGCACAATCGTCATCCTTCTCAAATTCTTTTTCCACCTTTGCTGGCGTTGCCTTTGAGTTAGAAGCCTCTCCCTTACTCTTCTTCCTCGGACACTGGTTCGCATAGTGACCCAGTTCCCCACACTGGAAGCACTTGACCTTGGAGAGGTCCTTATTCTTTCTCGTTTCCTACTTTCCTACAGATGCGAGAGCCACATCTTCTTCTTCCTCCTTGATTCTGACCCCTTTTCTGCTACTCCCTGCCTTGGTCACCCGTTTGATCTCTTCTTGATGAAGAGCCGCCCATAGTTCCTCCCAATCTGGAAGGCTCGAACTGCCTAGTATGCTCTAAACAAATACCTTCCAATCCTCTGAGACTATGTTCAATGCGGTCCTCACCATCAGCTCCTGATCCGGCATAGCCCCTATGGAAGTTAGCTGGTCATGGATCTCCTTCAATCCATCGAGGAAGACATCTATCTACTCTCCCTTCTGTATCTGGTATGAATGCAACTAATTTTCAAGTAACATCTTCCTATGCAAGGAATTATGTTGGTACAATTTCTTCAGGGCATCCCACATCTCATTTTCTGTGTCCTTCTTGGCAATATACAACACCACATGATCCTTGACCCCATCAAGAATGATGCACTTTGCCATGGCCATTGCCTCCTCATACTTCTCATTTTCAGCTGGGTCAACTGGGATCGTTATTGTTTTCAACGTGAAGTCCTTGATGCGATATCTGTCTAGAATGGATAAGACCCTAGCCTTCCAGACCACAAATTTGGATGCTTCGTCCAACCTATCTTGATCTCTCAGTCCATTCACGACCATTATGCTGCTCTTCTTCCGACTACTCTGAGTCTCTTTACTTCACTCCTAGAATTCCTTAGTTCAACTCCCTCTAAGTCTTGATTTCCTTTCTGGAAATCCATCCTCCTTGGTCTTGCTCTGTTAGGTACTGTTCTAACCATAGCACCCCAACATCTTTGCTCCGCTAATTATCTACAACCTCCTATACCCTAGAAACTTGAAGCACTGAGCCTCTAGGCTCTACGCAATCCTGACACCAATAAAATTTTCACCTCTTGGCCATATAGTCGATCCTTCCTGACTGAGAAAGATGATCGGGCACTGCATAGGTTAGGTCTGCTCATCTTTGCCTCTGCGTTGGTCCTCCTCTTGGATCGAACTGATGACACAGGCCCTCTGCGTCACCCCTTCCTTGTTGCTTTCTGCTAGGAACAACGTCTGTCACCTGGAACGACTGTTTCTACTACTACTTCTCTGCTCGACTGATGCCTTCAGTTATCTTGTGATTTGCAACCACCCTCTGATACCATTTTGGAATTTCTAAGTTTAACCTGTTAGAAATTCTTCTTGTACTATCTGATTCATTTCTTCCTACTTGTTCAATTACTTAGCAAGTTATTTACGATGTAAATACTGAAAATAAATACAATTATAATATCAACACATACAGATCATCAACTGAAATTAAACAAGCACACAAGTGACGCCATTGTTTTTGGACTAATGTCCTTGGAAAAACCCAATGTGGGAAAACCAATGCAACTATTCAGAAGGTTTTATTATTATGTAGTTTCATAATACAACTTGGGTGCCAGAAATGGCTCACCCAACAAATAATTCCCTCAGTAGTAGTATCTCTCATTCGGAGATAGATATTTTAGCTAAATCACCAGATGAACGATCCCACAACAACAATATAGCTTTTGCTATTCTGCGTCACTCTGATAGGCACTACATCACCCTATCCAGCTCTCTAGATCCCAGTCCCTCCCACGAAATCCTCCAGCACTGCCTCTAGGCCCTGCGTCAGCCTCTCTGGCCTCTGCGTTAGCTTCTAGAGCCTCTGCGTTAGCCCCTAGACCCTTTGTGTCTCACATGCTAGCCTTTCTGTCTTTGTGCAACTCCTAGCTGCCTCTGCGTGGCCTCTAGTTGCCTTTGCGTGGCCTCTAGCTGCCTCTGCGTCAGCCTCTCCCAGCTCTGCGCTGATCCTCCTAGTACTAACTCTACCTCTCTGCTATGTATTCACTGCCCCTTAGTTACAAATTAGATCAATCACTCAATTTCGTCAGCAAACCCTGCCCCAGAAAATCAAATTCTTGATCTCTCTTGGTGTGTTCTCCAACTGACCCTCAAGCCTCCTCTCATACTTTTCTCGTTGGTCCATCAACCGGCGAGATTAATCTCTAATCAATGGATAAGATTAGATTTGGCTTGATCCATGATTTTTGGACCCTTCTAACCCAATTTTATATTAAGACCCATTATTTTATTTTTCCTATGTTTAGACTTAGGAACTCCATTAAAAATATTAATTATTTTAATATCTCCCAAACCAGTTAGAATTTGCCCAAACCATTTTTGGGCCTTGGATATCTCATGTTCTTTAGCCTCTCCACCAATTTTCATGGCTAGAGCACATCCTACGCTACCCCAAATCAACAATGTTGTATGTCCTTCCGCCTCTTGAAGAGTAGTTTTCAACCAAACAAACCTCTTTTGATTTTCTGGAACAATTACTTGTTGTATAGGCTCACAAGTACTTTCAACATCTTCTTGAGTAGGTCCCAGTTCTTTACCATCATTTCCCCTAGAGATATCCTCAAGAATAGGAGCTTCTTTTTCATCAGAGTCCACTGGAACATCTTTCAATTTCTTGTAAGCAATGTTTTCATCAAAGATGACATCTCTACTTACCTCAATTCAACGATATTCCTTAATGTATATTTTGTATGCTTTCGATGAAGCACTCTACCCAAAAAATATGTCCCTTATACTGGTAGGATCTAATTTCTTCCTTTTATCCTTGGGTACATGAATATAAACATGACACCCAAATATACAAAGATGATCCACACTTGGCTTCTTTCCTGTAAATGCTTCTTTCAGAGTCATGTTGTTGAGGATCCTGTGAGGACTTTAGTTCTGCAAGTAAAAAAATGTCATACGTGCCTCACCCCATAATAGTTGAGGAATAATAATCTCACTCTTTATTCCCGCTTCCTTGCATAAAGCTATTAATTCTTTAGAGGTGTACTCTCCACCCTTATCTGACCTTAGAATTTCGATCTTTATCTCGATTAGATTTTCCACATCATTCTTGAACACCTAAAACTTTTCGAATACCTCATCCTTGTTCTTGAGAAGGTATAGCCAAATATTTCTTGAGTAATCATCGATGAAGGTTACATTTTGTTGATGCCAACCAAGAGACTTAACTGCCATAGGTCGACATACATATGAGTGTATGAGATCAAAAATTCCTTTAGATCTAGTTTCACTACTTACAAATAGTTTCTTTACATTCTTTCCTAGAGCACATCCCTTACAGATTCCTTCATGATCATTCTTTATTTCGGAGATGCCATTGACCATTTGACTCATAGATGGAAAAATATTATAATGAAGGTGCCCATACCTTCTATGCCATAGTTCAGAAGGACTCACTTCAAAGTGAACTAGGGCTTCAGATAGAGTTGTATAGAGTTTATATAATTTTCCCTCCTCAAATCCAATCACCCTTGCTTCATTAATATTAGATCCCTTATCCCTAATCAAAACCTTTCCATCAACAAAATAAACTCTATTACCCTTATCTTCTAGAAAGGAAATATAAAGTAGATTTTTCTTCAAACGTGGAACATATAAGAAGTTGTTGAGGTGAATGTTTCCACTTGACTTGAGCTCCAACGATGTAGACCCAATTCCTTTCACTGGATAAAACTTTTTGTCTCCAAGTTCGATGGAGAGAGATGAGCTTCACTTATATAGGGTTTGGATTTGACTCCATTCTCCCATCATATGTTTGGAGGCATCACTATCAATAACCCATACATTCTTGTCCTTGAATGTCTTGGATAAAGTGAAGAACAAGCTTCCATTTGCTGCTTCCTTTGCAAGCTTGGAGATGATATTTGATAAATACTTTTTGGTAGATGTAGAGAGATTTTCAAAAGTCTTGAAACCCTTCCTTATAACCCTTGTCATAGAGCCAACAAAGATGTGATCTTCAGTCTCCTTCTTGCACCTTCGCTCTAATACCATGTTGGAAAATATGGTGACTTGGTATTTATCACTTATTTTGCTTAGCTTGATAATTACTTGTGATGTTAGATGTTCTTCTATTACTTCTTTGAATATGTTCATCAAGAAATTACCGAAAAACAAGAAGATCACAAAGAGACAATGTACACAAGATATAGGCTCCAAGCCAGGGAAAAACCTCTCTAAGGGGAAAACCCGGAAAGTTCTTCTCTTCTTCTTTAGAATCTATTTACAAAATATACTTCCAAGACCCAAAGACCCAAGCCAACAAACCCTTCAAGGCACAAGTCAACCCCCAATAGGATCTGCTTCAGAACAATTTCTAGAACTTTGATATTGCAACTCAACTACTGCAACTTTGACCCCAACAATAGAATTTCAACCCTATAATTTTGGTCCCCAACAACTCCAAAAATTTTGTCCTCTTGGAGCTGTAAACCACAAAAATCCTAGCGAGATAGAGAGAAATATGATCCTTGAAAAACTTCAACTCCTGCTCTTCCTTTTCGTCCTCCATCTACTCTTTTTCTCCTTTGCTATTGCAGATCGAAATAGCTTGTGTTTTGTTTCCAAATGAGCTCGATCTCCCTTCTATTTATACCCTTTCTTGAGGGTCGAATAACCCTCCCTTAGGCCAACTTGTCATTGCTCTTGGGTTGACTTAGTATTGGGCTTATCCATGGCTTTTACATGATAAAATAGATATTTTTCTCCATGACAATGAGTAAAAATAGGACTATGACACATGTCCAATATTATTCTTTATCCTAGAAAGAGCTAGAAAGATCTAAAAGCACAAAGAACATGATTTTGACTCAAACTTGAGTATGAAACCCATACTCCAAAAATAAAATATAATTTCTCTTTCATTCTTTTTCTTTCTTTATAAAGAATATACAATGTCATGGTTACAATTACATTATAATAAAGACCAAACCTAGTTACAATTTTCAACAAATAAAATAATAATAATAATAAAGTTATAATTTAGTTAGATTTTATGATTTTTTTAGTATTAGTAATGCGAGATGTAGTAAGTGTTTTGATCTTTATTATGATTCTTATTATGGATTGATGCCTATGAACGTTTAATAACCATTTGATTTATATGGTTGTGCTAATCTTGCTCACTTTGAGGGAGAAGTGAAGGAGAAAGTTAGAGAAATGGACATCTAGGGGGACGCCTATACTGATTGATTTGTCAACAATGTTACTAGCCTTTTAGGTAATTTTGTCACTTTTTCATCATCAATAATGATGAAGATTCAATGCAGTGATTTACAAGTTTCATATAAAGATTGCAATCTAATCAATTTCATATGAAGATCATAAGCGAACCAGGGAAATTCCAATGTATCTACTCTTAAAAAACATTTTAGTGTATTTACTTATCATTACGTCCACTCCATGCTTTATTCGATCATCATCAACACAACATTATCTTTTTTAGTCTATATTTCCTATCAACAATGTAAACTTTGAAACGAGAACTGATACTCTTACCCGTTTTGTAGAGATAGCAAAAAAGTGACCTGATTTTAAAAAGGGGTGATGCAGAACACACATGTTTTTTTTAGAGCATAGTTTTTGGCACTTTAAATTTTTTTATGTACATTGCATTTTAGAATGGTAGTGATTTTCATGCTGACTTAAAAAAGTGGTAATTCTGCATCAAGCCCTTTTTTTAAAATAAACTATTTTTTTGACTTTAAAATTTTCTAATGTATGAAATGTAAATAATTATTTTTCTAAATTAACAATTTTTGAAGTGGTAAATTTTTCTCATAATTAATATATATAATATATATATATATTACATATATATATACATTTGTAGTGAGGTTTTTATTGTTTTCATATTAAAGAAGAAGGTCGAATATTTTGAATTTTCGATATTCGATATATTTATACAACATTAATTAATTTTTCAATCCACTTGAAAAAATTGTCTCTAAAAAACAATAATTTTTAACAATTGATATAAAAATACCATTTTTAACATAAATATAACTAAAAAACTACACGATTTGATAATTTTTTGTAATTTTTTGCCAGAAATGACATGTCAAAATCATAATTTTTATAGGAAAATTTTAACTAAAGATGGTATATATAATAAATATTTTATGAATTTCATGTCAAAAAATAAGAATAATCACTGTTTTTTTCAAAAAATAATGATTAACATAAAAATTAATGCAAAAATCACATAATACAAATATTGAATGCATAACAACCTTAATTGAGTGTTTATTATTTTCATAAAATGTCAAAGTCAAAACATTACAAAGATAACTAATTAATAGTTACAAAAAATGAGCTTGATTTCCAAGCATAACTTAAATTTAATCAACAATGTCACGTAATCCAAACTCTTCATCCTATAGAGTTTTATATTTGTCTTCTTCCACAATATTTTTTGCTTCATTTTTCTCATTTTCCTCTTCTAATGGATCTTTGATGTCTACGAATCTCCTAATGTTTCCTTTCCAATCATTCCGTGTAATGGTGGTTAAGGTTCCTTTGCCTTCTTTGCCACACGTGATTCACTAAAGTCCCCTTTCTTCAACCCAATTTCTTGCATTGCATCTGGAAGAAATTGAAGAGCATTAATTCTTTGCTGAATAAAATTGCACTGTATTGGATCTTTTTCAATAGCAATGAAATTTATTTTTTTTGAAGGAAACATGCTAGTGCTGTATCTATTTATCAAGCACAAAAGAAATAATGAAGTAAATTAATACAATGACATATAAATTAAGAAATAACATATTGAAACTCAATTCCATATAATAAAACTTACCTAAGCCAGAAAATAAACCCAAAACCCAATCTCCTTCATTTGAACATATGTCTATAAGATAGTTAATCAATAATTGTGGTTTTTGATAAATATTAACTATCTCTCCTTTTGCTTATTTGTCTTCATATGTTATTTTTCTCACAAAAGCATCATAAGTCAGTATTTGGCTATGACTCTTTCCATCTACCCGATTAAAAATCATAGACATATAACTATCATCTTTTGCCCAACTATCAATATGGATGAACTCATAATCATTTATAAATAGTTGATCTTCAAGATTAAGAAGATGTGACTTTTGCCTGTAACATGAAATAGTAAAAGTTCAATTAACTTGTACATATATGAATTTTTTAACATTAATCAAATATACATTTAAACGTCTTACCATGTAAGCTGCATCCTTGAATTTGTTTTCCCATTGAAGCTTGACAATAACATTGCTAATTATGTGTCTGAATGAAATGTCACAAATCTCCATAATGGTGATGATGTGACTTCTAAAAATCCCGCAACCACTTTACTAAGAGCTTGATAAGTATAAGGGTCACTATCATAGTCAATGCTTGGAATATTGAAACCATGGGGAATATTTGCAATAACTAGGGCGTAATACCTTTTAGGTATGAATTTAATAATGTCTTTATAGTCGCCTTGTATTACTGGATATTGAATAGTGTCAAGCCCATTCCAAATGAAATGAGCAAGATTTGGATCAAGTTCAACATTATTAAGATGTTGCTTCTTCAGTTTTTTGATCTTAATTTTTTCAATAAAGGTTCTGAAACTATTTGGTGCTCCATTTGCATCATTCTTCATCTTTTATAAAATAAACAAATATATGTGTAAGTTATAAATTAAAAATAGTATACAAATGAATAAAAATGAATGTAAAAATCAACATACTTTTTTAAATGCAAGATAATTTTTTTTAATATTCATGTAGAACTTGAATCTGGATAGTTGCGTACAACATCATCCCAACTATCTTCATTCAACAATTTAACCATTTGTTCTCGAATTTTCATGTAAACTTTGTGACTGGATAGATAAAGTAAAAAAAGTTAATAAAATGACATGTAGAACAAATGTTACATTGAACAATATGTTATATTTAAAAGAAAATTATAATCTAAAAATAAATAAAAATAATTCAACAAACTTACTTTTGAAATTCCTCAGATATTTCCTCCAATGATAATTTCCCTGACCTCACATGAGATAATATTTCTTTGACAAGTTTTTCATCCTTCACTCCTTGCAATGCTCTCCAAGGTGTGATAGTCATATCTTCTAGAAGCTGCTTCATTTCAGAACCTGATTTACGGTTGCTACATATCAATGATTACACCATTTTACCTTCTGGTTTTTAATGCCAATGTTCTCTCACATGCTAAAAATCTCATTAATCAACTCCCATATCTCTCTAGTTCTAAATTCCAACTAGAAAATGTTATCAACACCTCTAAATAGATCACTAAATTTGCCACATTTTCTGCCAATTTGAATTGATTTTCTCTTCAATTTGATAGCCTATTTCCATACAACATTCCTTTCGGAAATCTATAGTAACATTTATCCTATCCTCACCACATTTTTCTTCAAATTCACTATGAATAAATCTAACCCTTTGGATGAAAGTCATAGACATCCTATATTCATTATCTGAATTATGATCCCATGCCACTAACTTTGCTTCTGTATCTGATAAAACTAGAATAAATGATACATTTCATTGTTTCAAAACGTGGGTTATTGGGATATTCCTCCATCAATTGTTTTTGAGCTTCTACATAATGGTTCCCCCAAGCACATAATAATTGTATTCAAAACATTTTGACTTATCAAATGCTTCTTTGTTGGGAACTTGAACTCCATCAACAAGAAGCACATAATTAACCACATGAGCATATGGATTGTACCTCATCAATGTCTTCAAATTGTGAACATGCAGATGGTGTGGCTTTCTAATTTGATATTTACATTGTCCTTCACTTGCCTTATAGGTTTGTCTGACATTAAGCTGAAATGTACGACCACCCTTAATTAAGTTTCTTTTTGTCAAGTTTTGTCGAATGGAATTTTGTTTTGTTTTGATAATTCCATCCTCTAAATCAACTCCTGGTGTAATGATTTGTCTGCTTTCTTTTGAAGTTTCACTAGGTTCTTGACTGTTGGTAATGACTACTTCAAAATGTTCAACTTTACTTTTCTTGCTCATAACATTCTCATCCTTAACTAGAACATATTTATTATTAGGAATTGTTACTTTTAGTCTTTTACAACTCTTCTCAGTTCCAATGTTATCTTCAATAACGACAACATATCTTCACTGCTAGTTTCAACTTCTTCGTCTTCAAAAGTAACTTGTCCACCTTTGCTAGATTTATCCACTAGAGGCTTTTTTTTATCCCTTGGATGTAGTTTTGTAGCATCATGAATTACTACATTTTTCTTGTTTGCCATATCTTCTTCTGACACTAAGTAGAAACTGCTGACAACTTTCATAATATTATGCTCTACGAAATGAATGCCTCCCAACCTAATTGAACAACTTTCAACAAAATTTTGCCAAACAAAATATCATATGTCAATAAAATAAAAGTTATAAAAATATAGTGAGACAGTTACAAGAACACAAAACAAAAATATAAATAACAATACTTACGATATTTTGTGTCATCTCATTTACGATTTGTTTACACAACTTTGTAGATACCTCTCTCATGTCATATAATGAATATGATAATCGGTATTTAATCATTTCATGTGACTTGGGCGGTTTTGTAAGTATGTAAACAACTTCACTGTCTAGTACTGAACACATGTCTATGACCTTTCCCATCACTTCATAAATTCCATTATCATTAGGTATATCAACATATAGATATATCTGTACACTTTGGCTTTCTCGTCGTTTCACATACCAGATATTTGATGGGAGTTTCACTTCTTTTGATTTCTTCCAGTATGAAATCATCTTCTTATCGTTTGCGGCACTTGAAAGATTTGTTGCCATTAGCTCAGGTGGGGTTCGTTCACCAATGGTTTATGAAGATCCACCTTTAAGAGTCTTTGGTCCATAAAGATTCACAAAATTCTTCTTTGATGCCATTTTCCTGGAAAAAAAAAGACACATATAAATCAATAAATCACAAAAAAATAATAACTTAAATTAACAACGAAAACGATAAATGATAATTAATTTTATAAACCTGAAAATTGGTTGGCCAACCGAGTCGGTCGTTAGGTCTGCCCCCTAGCGGCCCAACAACTGCCCCCCCTCTCGAACCCCAGCCCCACCCCAACTCGATGGCCCAACGGCCTTCGGGGGTGGTGGGGCGATTCCGGGAATCTCCTCGCCACCCCCACAGGCCATTGGGCTGCCAAGTTGGGGCGGACGGCTACAGACAATCCTCGCCCCACCCTGGTAGCCGAACAGCCCATGAGGGTGGCGGGGCGATTCCCGAAATCGCCCTGCCACCCCCGTGGGCCATTTGAACACCGGGGTGGGGCGACAGTTGTTCGTAGCCCTCCACCCCACCCAAGCGACTGAATGGCCCGCGGGGGGCAGGGTGATTCCAGAATCACCTCACCACCCTCGCCGGGCTTTGGTTCGGCCCGGGTGAGGCGAGGGCTGTCTGTCGTTGGGTGGGCAGAGGGTTGCGATTCCGCCCGCCCCACCTGGCATCCAACGCCCACTGGAGTTGCAGGGCGGATTCCAGGAATCACCCCACCATCCCCACGTGTCGTTGGGCGCCGGGGGTGGGGCGGAAGGGCCTGTCTACAGCCCTCACCCCACCCCGGCGGCCCAACGACCTGCAGAGGTGGCAGGGCGATTCAGGTAATTGCCTCGCCACCCCCGCGGGCCATTGGGCCACTGAGGTGGGGTGAGGTGCTGGGTAGCCAACCTTACCGCCCCTAACCTACAGGCCGATTTGGCCGCCGTGAGCATTACCGACCCTACCATGCCCACTACGAACATAGTGGGTAAATTTGGCCCACAAAATTTTTTAGTTTTAAAAAAAAAATTAAACTTCATTAAACTTATTTAATTTTAATATTTGCAAAGCAAAAAAATTAATTAACCTTTCAAATGCGAGAATCCTCTATTGAATATGTTGTTGATAGCAATGTAGTTGCTCCACAAACTCACTCCAAGTCTTTTAACGAACCTCAGAAAACCTTGATGTGATGTGAGTAATAATGATAATGAAATTTATTATATAGGTGAAATTGCAGAAATGTTTTACAGTACGGTTAATGTGGGATTAATTTGTTTATAAAAAAATTTAACATGTTAATTTTGTTATAGCGATATAGGAAACTATGATAAAGCGAATATGATGGAATTATTTTACAACACAGTGAATGTGGGATTAATTTGTTTTAGAAGGTATTATAAAAATTAAAAGAAACATTCAATTGTCTAGTAAATATTATATAGGTATAACTATTAAATTAATTAGGTAAAAGATTTAATTTAACAATTTAAATTAAAGAATTTATTCATAATATATATATTATATATATTATATAGTATATATATATATATTATATATATATAAAATTAGTTAAAAATTTTCAACAAATTGTAGGATAAAATAATGGAGAGAAATACATGAAACAAAATCTTTGGAGGGAAAAATTTTAGCGAAAATTTTTGGAGGGAAAATTTCATTATTTAAGCTATATATTATCATTAGGAGAGTCTGCATTTGTATCGTTCAACCTCTTCTATTTGAAAGAGATGGATTATTCTGATAATGAAGTTTTGCTTTGTGAAGCATCAACATCTTCATCGCCTAACAACTCTATTCATATTGATGAATATGACAGAAATTCTTCCACTATGAATAGAAAGTCAATTCTTCCACTTAGTCCTAATCCTAAGGACTATGAGAGCAACATTGATGAAACAGGTGACGAAGAATTTCAAATATATAAAGAGTCACGGTTTCGACTTAGTCCTAATCCTAAGGATTATGAGAGCAACAATGATGAAGAGCATGATGGAAAATTTCAAAAGAATGGAGTGTCACGATGTCCACTTAGTCCTGATCCTATGGACTATGATAGTAGCCGTGATGAAGAGCATTATGATGAATTTCAAAAGAATGGAGTTTCACGGTGTCCACTTAGTCCTAATCTTAAGGATTATGAGAGTAGCAGTGATGAAGAGCATGATGAAAAATTTCAAAAGAATGGAGTGTCACAGGTTCCTCTTAGTCCTAATCCTATGGACTATGAGAGCAACATTGATGAAGAGCATGATGATGAATTTCAAACGAATGGAGTGTCACAGTGTCTACTTAGTCCTAATCCTATGGACTATGAGAGCAGCAGTGATGAAGAGCATGATGAAACATTTCAAAATAATGGAGTGCCATGGTGTCCTCTTAGTCCTAATCCTATGGACTATGAGAGCAATAGTGATGAATAATTTCAACTGAATAGAGTGTCACAGTGTCCACTTAGTCCTAATCCTATGGACTATGAAAGCAGCAGTGATGAAGAATTTCAAAAGAATGAAGTGTCACGGTGTCCACTTAGTCCTAATCCTATGGACTATGAGAGCAGTAGTGATGAAAAGCATGATGAAAATTTTCAAAAGAATGGAGTGTCATGGTGTCCTCTTAGTCTTAATCCAATGGACTATGAGAGCAAAAATGATGAAAAGTATCAAACGAATGGAGTGTCACAGTGTCCACTTAGTCCTAATCCTATGAACTATGAGAGCAACAGTGATGAAGAGCATGATGAAAAATTTCAAAAGAATGGAGTGTCACGGTGTCATCTAAGTCCTAATCCTATGGACTATGAGAGCAGTAGTGATGAAGGACAGGATGAAGCACTTAGTCCTAATCCTAAGGACTATGAGAGTAGCAGTGACAAAGGACAAGATGTAGCATTTTTAGTAAGTAAACAGTCACATTTTCAACGTAGTCCTAATTCTATGGACTATGAGAGCAGCACTGCCAATACACATGAGGAAGAATATCCAATAAACATCGAGTCAAATTTTCCATTTAGTCCGAATTCTAAGGACTATGACAATAGCACTGAAGAAGGGGAAGATGAAGAATATTCTCCAAGTCAGTATTTGAAAAGCACAACTAATCATAGTGTGGATAACATTCCTTAGAATGATGATGAAAATTCTTATACAAATTATGATCCAATGATGGAGATGTTGCCAAGAAATATTGTATCGAGGACTAGGAGCATACCTTTTCGTATCAATGCAAGATGTTCTAGTTATACAAGGGGTAGAGTAGAATATCTTACAAGAAGAATTTCTATCAGAACTCTCATTTCAAGTGAATGTTGTAAAAAAGATTGCTTGAAACATATGAATTTCAAATTTGCATTAGAGAAAAGGAAGAGACATTTGTCAATGAATAAAAGCATGCAAAATTCATATTTAGTTGGGTGCATGCAATCTACATTGTCAAGTTATGATTATCATATTGGGTATTTATTTATCAGTAGAAAGGCTTTCAAAATGTTTCATTCATTGGGTAATTTTCGTCTCTCGAGAATCCAAGAAAATTTGGAAAAGGATCCCACATTTTATTCAGAAGCACATCATAAATGATAGTTTGGGCCATTATTAAATACCGCAATGTCATGGATGAAATATTTCTTTTCAAAGCATGGAGAGTGTATGCCAAATAGAGAGACAATACATATTCTGGATAAATTTTCAAGAGGAGAAATCTACAACTTATACAAAAAATATGCAAATGGTGTTGAGGGACATGGTCAGATTACATATCAATATTTTGTGAAGGTGTGGAAGAAAGAATTCAACAATGTCCGTATTCCTAAGAAGACAAGGATGGGGATTTGCAGTACATGTGCTTCTCTTAAATAAAAAAGGAACAAATGTGAAGGGTTAGAAAGAGGTAAGCATTCATAACTTTAACTTTTAAAATTGTATGGTCATCAACTATGAAAACGTATTTCTTAATGGCTTTCTTTTATGTTGTGTAGATTCAATTGCCAAAGAACTTCAGGAGCATCACGAACAACAAACAAGTGAAAGGAAAAAGTTGTACAAGCATCGAACGAAGTGTTATGATAATTTGAATAAATATTTGGGTTTGATAATTGATGGTATGGACCAGAAGAAAACACTTTTACCACATTTTGTTCGCACACCCAAAAATTTACAGGAGGAAAATTTTATTCAATATCACTTGGTCGGTTGTATGGTCTTCAATGAGAAAATGTTGCCAAGGGTGTACTTCACAGCTCCAAATATTCATAATGATGCAAATATGATGATAACCATAATTCATGATGTGCTTTCTCATTGGTTTGGTAATCTTCTTGAAGTTTTGTATCTACATTTGGACAACACATGCCGTGAAAACAAAAATCAGGTTGTTTTTGGATATCTAAACATGCTTGTTGAATTGAGAATTTTTCAGAAGCTAAAGGTTGGTTTCCTTCTTGTTGGGCACACTCATGACCATATTGATCAGATGTTCAGTCGTTTTTTTCAGTCAAATTGAGGAGGAAGGAAGTTGGGAGCTTGCCATCATTAATTGAATGTATTAAGAAAGCATACATGCCAGAGCCTACTTTTGATGTGTTGGAAGAAATTGTTGACATGCGCAGGTTTATTTTGGGATCGCATGGTGAGGAGAAATGCATTGAACAATTTAATGACATTAGCTTCCAACATCATTTTCGTATCAAAAAAATTGATGGGAAAGCACTAATATGGGGCAAGAAGTATTCAACAACTGCAGAATGGGCACCATCATCAGGTTTGGAATTTTTGAAGTTCATTCCAGATCATCCAATATTTGCATCAAAAATATTGTTATTACAATTAGTTGGTGAAGTTCATAATGCACACAAACATAATAGAGATATAAATTGTTCTGATTTCCTAAAATAAATTTAAAAATGTATTAGATATACATATGAGTACTTTGACATTGCTGCTTCAGTTTGGTGGGAGTCATTGTTCAATAATAAAAGTGATATCATTTCAACAACAACAAATGAAGATATACCTTTGAAAAATCCATTTATTTGGCCACAAAATGTGTCAAATGAACATGAGGAAATAAACATTGTTGAACAACAACAATCTCAAGGTATTATTAATTCTTCACAGACAGAGAAAAGAGAGATGTATATTGATTCCAGAATATCTCGTGCACAACATGAAGCCATAGAAGACCTTTACAGGGGTTCAATATAGGATATTAAGAAGGGTTGCATGATCGCAGTGCTAGTAGATGGAGATCCCAATGGCTATCCATTTTGGGTTGCTAAGGTTATAAAGGTCTTTACAGAAAATGGGGATGTTACAGGTGTTGAAGTACATTGGTATGCCACAAATACACACCCATTCAATGGTGTGTATAAGACAGAGATGGTAGCTGACAAAAAAAATGGCGGAAAGAGAAAAAGATAGGGTACAAATATAACTTGCCGCCGCACATACTTCTTAAAATTGGAGGATGTTGACATACTTGTTTATGACTTCAATTTGACAAAGAGAGGAACTCTTCGCTTCAAGACGATAGAGATTCTAAAAAGGTTGTTACCAGAAGGAAAAGTGTTGAGATGGGAGTCTGCTGAAACAAATTGTAGATCCAGAAGAATTTTGAAACCTGAAATGGTGGGCATGCATGTGGACTTAGATGGGGCACTAATTGATGAAAGAGAAGAATATGGAACATCTTCGTTTGCATCCACTCATTCATCTGAAGATGTGAATTCTGATGGTGTGCACGAAAATATGAATGATTTTGAATAATTGTCTAAGATAGTTTATATAACTGATGTTTGCATCGTATCTTGAAATAAAAATTTTGATTTCCATATGGTGTTAAATTAGAAGTTATGAGTCTTTTTTATGCTGTTGGATTATATGTCTTAATTATGATGATTTTTATTGTTTACAATATCTACAATGCAACATTAAATTAGAGATATAATGTATGTTTCATTCAACATATAAATAATGACATTTTGTTTAATTTAATCATGTAATTTGTTCATAATGTCATAAATTTTTAATTTTATGGTTGAAAAAATTCCAAATTTTTCTGTATCTTTAATGTTTGGTTGAAAACAATTAGAATTTTAGCAATCTTTAGTGTGATGTTATTATATGTTTAACAAGATGGATGAAAACTAATAGAATTTTAATTTATTTTAGATCCCATTATTTTATCTTTATGGTCATTATTAAAACATGTTGGATTTATACTTAAAAAGAAAAATGTTATTCTACCAAAAACATTAGTGTGCTTTTTTCCTCATAAACAACTGTTTTTTTTGCACATAAAAATTCAGTTTTACTAGCATTTTTTAAAAATGTTGAAAACTGACCCTAAAAAAAACATTGTTCCAGTATCAACACTTTTTTGTTTTCAGGGTGTGTTTTGCACAAGATTTTCGTTTTCACTACCATTTCTAAAACATGTTCAAAATTGACCTCAAAAAAACCATCGTTCCAGTATACACACTTTTCGTTTTTAGCACTGTTTTGATGTTTTTTCGGGGTTTTTTGGCGAGAGTTCCCATTTTCAGTTTATAGTTCCCATTTCAAAGTTTACATTGTTTATCTTTGTCCAAATTTCAAGCATGAGTATTAGCAATATCAATTCATTTTAAAACTATTAGAACAATGGATTTATTGTGATGACCAACGATGCCATAGTCCATTGAGAACAATATTGATGTATTGGACCTTAATATATAAAAGTTGATTTTTTCTTTTATTTTGTTTCTACGACCAAATAGCATGCAAATGAGATTACCAAGCTCAATTTGGTTTTCATGGGTTAACATTATATTATATATATATATAATAATGTATGTATGTAATGTATGTATGTATGTAGTATGGTATGTGTTATGTGTATGTGTATGTGTATGTATATGTATATGTAATAAAAGTTTTGTATATATATATATAATAATAAAAGTTTTGAAAATAATATTGATTTTATGTTTAAGTCATGCACTCCATGAAAAAATTCTTTCATCTTCTACCTTGTTAGAATTGCAAAATTTACCAATCATGTCTTTCGAGGGTGTTTTTGGTCTTGTTTTCCTCCTAGTTTCACTATGAAGCTCATGGGTGTCCATTCAAAATTTTGTAATATTTATTTTATTCTTAAAGAGAGAGAATTTTGATCCTCTAATTGAGGGTTAATGACCTCTTTTTAGTAAACTAATTCTTATTTTCAATCGCAATGTAATAGTATAGTTTTCTTTTAAAGTTAGTTATGACAATACTATTAATCGTGTTGATATTCTAAATGTAACACCCTCCTCCCACATTTACCCAAGCTAACTAGTCCACCAGGGTAAGCATGTAACAAAGAGTTACTATGATATGCTTCAACTCCCCATGTATGGTTAAGAAAGCTGAATCGACACACCAAAAACCAAACTGACCTTCCTCAAGAGCTATAGGACCCCCATGGGATAAGCAACCACACCAAGTGCCCAACCCTTGAGTTAACTTGCTTTTAAACTAAAGTAGACCCCAAATCGCTCCCATGAAAATCCCTCCATGCGATTGAAACCCTCAATTTGTTCCCACAACAAGGCCTCCATGCGACTCCAGTTTTTCCAGGCAGTTTTGTGCCTGCCACCCTGAAATCTAAGCCACTTTTCAGGGCTAGGACCTAGGCCTCTGCCCAGAACTTCATGAAACACTCAGAAGTGATAAATAACAAGAATAAAAGGCCTTTAATGCAAAACTTGAATAAGGACTTAATCAAACCCATCCTAGCTATGACAAGCATTTTGTCAAACACATCAAGAACATGTAATGTAGGTCATAAATACACATTTGAGCACAAGGGCCTCATACTTATATGAGATTAGTCAAGAAGGTATGATGCCCTCTCAAAATAATTGCATTATCATCTATTAGGTTATACATTCATTAACATTTCATTTACTGACCAAAATATGATGAGAGTCATAACTAAAGTTTGTCATAAAACCATGCTTATAACCATCAAAATAAAAATGATAGAACAACCACCAAAGACACATAATAGCAAGTATATTTACTCTTGAAATAAAAGGGAAAATATATCTTATTAACATATGAAAAATCCAACCAATTCAAGGGCTTCCTCGTACCACCCAACCATATATTGGGATGGACCAAATCTTTCTTTCAGCCAATCACCCCCGTTCCATATTCCAATCATGAATGTGGGACTCACAACAAAAACAACCAGGGCTTCTCAGGCTTTATCATGTATCCTGCCATTACTAGTTAATGGATTCCTAGGCCCGAAACCCTCATCTATTCCACCAGGATTTACCATGTATCTCACCATTACCAGTGAAGGGAATCCTTGGCCCAAACAAAGAAACATACACTACAAGCTTTACCACAATCCTGCCATATACCGGTCAAGAGATCACTAGGCCCTAAACAAGTATGGATGCATTCAGATCTCTCCACATAAACCATGAGGAATTTTCTCGTCTCCACCCTCGAGATTTACCATGTATCTCACCATTACCAGTCAAGGAATTCCTAGGTCTTTGGGAATTTTCTTGGGACCATCCCACTCAGTTTCGAAACCATCCGATAATCCATCTAAAACAAATGCAAGAACCCCATCACACCATGACTATCAAGAAATGGCAAGGAAAGGTTGGAACCATTGTCACACCTGGAAAAACCCATGCCAATGAAAACAAGAGAACCAAATGCACACATGCATGCCAAAACTAGCAAGGAAATCATACATGCAACTCGATACTTGCAAGCAATCCTGTTGTAGCTACTTGATCCAACTATTCCTTGCTTGATCTTTGTTTCCCTTTACTTCATTGCCCTTCATTTTCCTTCCTTTCTCCAATGCTAGAGTGCTCCAAGAATTCTCTAAGTGTGCGATAGTAGAGAGAAGAGAGGGAGAGCTCCAAAACTGAACTGACAAAAGGTTGTGAACTAATCCTCAAAAGCCCTTTTATTAATGAGGCCTCTATTTTTTTCAATTTCCATTATTTTTTCTTTCATTTTCCTCCTCACATACAACCTGTGACTTTCACCTTCCTTTTTTTCCTAATTTCTTTTATTTTCATAAATAAAGTGTTAATTAATGCCTCTTGCATTTCCAAAGCCTTTGCCATTGCCTTTGTCAATTTTCCCTTGGCCATAATAAACCAAATGAACACCCACTATGATGTTTTTGCCAACATTAAGCATGGAATAAGTGTCCCATGATCTTGGTCTTATTTTGCCTTTATTAACTTTAGTACGTGAAATTTTGACCCGGGGATGTTACACTAAAGGACATCATCTTTTACCATCCCCAAAATAGTGGTGTTGAGACAGGGCATCTTGAGTTATTAGAGAAATTTTGAGGTCTAAAATGGTAATCTTAAGGAATATTATAAAGCGATAGTAGAAATAATAAAATAAGATTAGATTACTTCATCAAGTTTTGGAGGAAAAAAAACTACTTTTTCAACTCGTATTTTCAACTTATCTCCCTACGATTTTACTCAAATTATGAGCAGGAGTACTTGTTGGATGAAAATTTTAATTCTTCATCCAATGAACACCCATGTTGCATAATTTCGATGGACCCTACTAGACAAAAAATGTGAAATACGTGAATTGCTCCCACTCATAATTTGAGTAAAGTTGTCAGGAGATAAGTTGAAAATACAAGTTAAATAAGTAGTTTCTTATATATATATATATTATATATATTATATATATATATATATATATAGATATTTTTTTTTTCCTTTTTACTCCAAAAATGGTGAATCACCCCCCATGGTTGACATCATCATATTGAATCCCATTATTTCTTATAAAGTTGATTTTTGTTGTGCAATTTTGTTTTTAGGCCCATTTTTTACCTCAAAAATTCTCTAATGCCACCCTTTGTTTAGCCTTGTGTGATTTCTACTTTTGTTGATGCTCTTATCGGGAGCTTCCATTTCTTCATGTTAGTCAATTTACACTTGTACACTGACTACCTTATCATACCTTCACTCTCCGCATGCTATAGACCCACCTCTAAAAAAACGAATAGGGTAGGTCATATTTCTTTTAATTCCAATATCGTATTATATAAAATATTTAAGAATATGCTCGATTTTCCCACTATTAAAATAAAAATAAAAATTGTGCAAATTATCCATTTGAAAATTCAATTTAAAATGTTTTTATTTGACATTGAAATGGTTATTATTTGTATTAAAATAAAACTATGGCTGCACCATGTAGTGAATTCATACTAATAAAAAAGAGTCTCTGATATCAAGGTTTCAAAAATAACCAAAACTCAAAGAAAAATTTGCCTACTAGTTGAGAAATTCTTACATTTCTATCAACACGATTGCAAAATCTATAGAAATAAATCCTAATGAATTTCTCCAACAACAAAGTTACCTAAGCCTAAAAGAAAATATAGACAAAACTAAGCTTAAAAGAAAATATGCCTAGTGAGAAGTTCTTGCTTGATGTCTACCTAAAGGTTGAGCTCCAAAGTTGCATTTTTAAAAGACATATATCTATTGACTTGTTGAACTACTTCTTTTTCCTTGATAAGTTCTCTTGTAGACCTAGCGGGAATATTTGGAAAAGAGTCAAGAGAGTGAGAGCTTATAGAAAAACGTAGTTCTAATTCACATAATGGTTTTGTGGTTTTCTACCAATTTTCAATTTTCTTATTTTTTCAAGCCACTATTGCTAGTAATTCAACATTATTATCTCTTTGATAATCAAGCTAAAAGGTAATCCTATTATGGAAATGAGAGAATGGTAGTTGAAAGTCCTCAATTTACTAAATACTCCTCCTTTGGACTTGATGTAAATCAAAATTTCACATAGAATGCAGTGACTAGATCGTACATCTCCCTCCATGTAGTGGAAGGGGATTCAAACTTGATCCAAAGGGAGAACCAAGAGAATTTCAAATTGGAGGAAGCTTAGGAGTAAACCACCCAAATAACTAGATATAAACTAAAACAAAACACGTTCTCACAAAGAAAAGCAAACCAGACCTAAACAATTAGGCCTTATTAATCCTAATAGGTGAAGAAGGCCAAATTTAGCTAATGGACCTAACTAGATTGATCAACAAGGAATACCTATAGAAACTAAAATCAATAATAAATAAAAGTCCACCTTCATTACATGACAACATCCTTTTAGGTTTGATGCCCCTTCCATGGTTACACTTGAAGAAATGAGTGTGGGTATGATGAAAGGGGTGGATGTTATTGCTTGTCCCATCCACATGCGATGTCAATTGTTCTAAAGATCTAGATGCATGCCAATTTTAAAGTTTGCAAGTATATGGTCCCCTCCCTCCATTTAAACTCATCATTCCATGATTTAAAGAGACCCATCTATTTGCCATGGAATTGACCATGTTATTAAAAGCCCTCAAAACATGGTAATACTCAATAGATTCATAATTTCTGACCATGCCTTCAATTCTTTGAATAATATACATAGACTTGTATTTGGAGTGATGAAATTTTTTTGCATTTGACAAATTATGAATGTAAAGTCTCTTATCCATGTGCGAGAGAATGAATGTGCAGAGGGAAATTTATAACTTGAATTCGTAATGTAATGACATTTCACATTTTCCTATTATATATAAACAAATTTGCTTAATATACAAATTGATTAAGGTAAGGCTTTTCCAGTTTTCATTTTCTACAATAAAAGTTTTGATTTAGTTTTCATGCTTCAAATAGATTTCATTCTGTGAAGTTTTCTCTGCACTTGGTACAACGTTTAGTAAATTATTTAGCAATATTTAGAATTAAAATATTACGAATAATATATAATAATAATAATGTCGAAGAACTATGCGGAAAGAAAAGGCAAACAAAAATGGATAGCTTTCATTATGACAACACAAACTTTAATAAGTTAATTAGAAAAGTCTTTAGCACAAAATAACTTGATTTTTCGAGGCTGCCTAAAAATCAATATTGTCCATACTTCCATAGTTCCTCTTAAAGTGAACTAATAACATAGTAGTGGGGAGCAACATTGTTTATAGGTGTCGACATGAACAAAAGTATTTTTTGTAAATTTTGTGAGTAAAAAACATTTTTATGAGTGCAAGTGTGCATGAATTGTGTGGAAGGTTTGTGATTTTGCAGAGTGTGGAGGTATGCACGATGAAAGTTGTAAAGCTTCCTCCACACAATGGACTTCCTCCGCAGTTATGAAGATATGTCTGTTTACTCAAAGATAACCATAAACAAGAGTACAATATTTAATCAATTGATTAGCAAAGTCCTTAGTGCATTCACAATATATGTAACTCAATTTGCAGCACCATGACTTGGATTTGTATAAGCTAAACCAACTATGTTCTATCAATCTAGAGTGCGGAAACATCACTCACTCTGCAAGTGTTAGAATATTATATATATTACGGAGCAATGGAACACATAAAATATTGCAGAAATATAAACACAGAAAACACACAAAACAAGAGAGACACAGATATATGTGGTTCACCCAGTTTGGGCTACGTCCACCTCGAATAGCCAGTCCTTCCTT
>APFE031052031.1:0-10693 GCA_000404065.3 Pinus taeda
CTACAAATGTCTCACAAAGGATTGGTGAGCCATAATTTTCTCCTACAAAATATTATTGTCATTTAATACATTGAAATATTTGTTGTTTGCACAATGATTTGTCCTTTTGTCATGGTTTCAAGCTAGTATGATCTTGTTCATGTGTATGAGCTTCAAGAGTTTTCCTAGAACTTTGATATGAAAGAAATGGAAAAGCTATACTTTGGTTCAAATGTTAAAGGTTTATTGTTCATGATTGCTGCTACTATAATATTAGTGAAGGGAGGGTAGGTATGTGTATGGTTATTTCAACACTCCTTATATTTGTTATTTAAACATGTGGTTTATTTGTGATCTCATATATAATATTACTTTGTGCATTGACCAACTACATTTGTAGTGTCTCAGAGGGTCGAGTGGAGAAGATACCTTAAGCTATGTAGAACTAGCACAGAGGATGGGTGAGTCATCTTGTCTTCCAACAAAATTGTGTTATTATTTTTATTTTGCTTCACAACTTCTCCTTCTAGCATGTTTCGTGTTATAAATAATTATTGATTTTGAAATATGCTTATCATTACTATCTATGTCAATATTTCAACCTTATTCACCCCACTTTTTTTCCTTTCAGCGGAGGAGAGGACACTGCAGTAGAAATAATGTGCAAGGGGGGAGTTTGCAATTTTTTTGTTTGTTGTTGTCTACATGTTTTGTTTTTGTCGAGTTCGAGAGTGACAATATTTTGTTTTGTACTCATTTTCTCATTTCTTGTTGTTTGGTATTGGTTTTGTTTGCAGAGAGAGAAAATGAAAGTAATGAGATGGAGGTTATCATTCATAAATGAAGGTGAATCACCTTAACTATACGCAATGCACCTCACTCACAATTATCTTTTTCTCATTCGGGACTCCATTTGTTTGCTTTTACATTTATTATATGTTTTATATGTGGTCTCACACTGAACTATATATGCAATACACTTCACTCACAATTATATTTTGTTCATTTGTGACTCCATTTGTTTGCTTTCCAATTTATTATATGTTTTATATGTGGTCTCATATTCAACTATGTTGATTTGCTTTTAGTGAGCGACTACAGTTTTATAGTCTATGAAGGTCAAATGGTGAACATATTTTAGAGATTCTACAAAGGTGACGCAAAGGATTGGTGAGCCATATTTTTTCCTTCATAATAATATTGTTCTTTATTCCATAGTAATATCTACTATTTTCACAATGAATTATCCTTTTGTCATAGTTTTAAGGTAGTATGATCTTGTTAATGGATGTGAGATTTGAGATTTTTGTAAAACTTTGATACGAAATAAAGAGAGAAGTTATATAGGGGTTCACATTTTTAGGGATTATTGTTTATGGTTGTTGCTGCTATAACATTAGTGATGAATGAGCTGGGATGTGTATGATTAATTTATTGCTCTGTATATTTTTTATTCAATTTCTTTCGTGGTTTATTCATGATTTCATATAAATAATTATTTTGTGCAGTGAGTGACTACAATGGTCCTGTCTCGAATGGTTGAGTGGAGAAGATACTTTAAGCAATGCAAATGCAACATAGAGGATGGGTGAGTCATAGTTTTCCGAAAAAATAGTATTTTTATTATTTGTTTGCACTACTATTTCTCCTTGGAGCATGGTTCTTGGGTTTTATTACTCAATTAGTGGTTTGACATATACATCACATGGTATATCTAAAATTGTATTTTTTCTTGCTCCACATCACAGGCACACCCCCACAGTACATGCCCTATAGGAGAGGTGGGTAAGGTTGAGCAAGCAAGCATACTGACCCTTCAACCAATCAACCATTTTGCTAACATACAACATTATTGCCTTGTTGACCCTATGGTATGGTTTTTGGGTGTTCAATTTGTTTAGATATGCTTAGATTCATTTTCAAAAGAAAAAAAAATTACCTCTAATGGAAGCATTGTTTGTAGTATTCCTAGCAGAAATACATCTAATTTAGAAAATTTATATTTTTTTTCTGATAATTTATGTTTTTCTGTGATATAGCATGGAATATAAGTGGATTGCGAAAGAGAGTGGAATATAACGAACAAATGGAATAAAAAAGAGAGTGTGAAACTCTAGGCGAGGTGTGTTTCCGGTTATGGATAATTATTGGTTTTAAAATATGCTCACCATTACTAATTGTGTGTGTTTTAACCTTATTCGACCTACATTTTTTCCTTTCAGCGGAGGAGAGCACATTGCAGGAGAGATGATGTGCAAAGGAGATGTTTGCAATTTTTTCTTTGTTCTTGTCTGCATGTTTTGTTGAGTTTGTGCATGGCCATGTTTTGTGTTGTACTCGTTTTTCTTTATTTTGCTTCTGTTCCTATTTTGTTGTAGTTTGGTCTCTCTTTCGTTTTTTGGGTGTGCTATAAGTATTTTTCTTTGTCTTAATTTGTTTTTTTATTTTTTCACAGTTTTTGTACTTTGGTCTTGGTTTTGTTTGTTGGGTGTGGAGAAGGAAATGGAAGAAGCAGACAAGGAAAATGAAGCTTATTGTTCATAAATGAAGGTGAGTCAACATACCTATCTGTAGTGCACTTCACTTAAAAGTATATTTTGCTAATTTCTGCTTCCATTTGTTTGTTATTCAATTTATTATATGTTTTTATCTATTCTGTCATTATCGACTGTATTGATCTTCTTTATGTAGACTTCAATAACTACAACTGTATATTTTACAGAGGTTAAAGTGGTGAAGATGCTAAAGACATTCTACAAATGTCTCACAAAGGATTGGTGAGCCATAATTTTCTGCTACAAAATACTTTTGTCATTTAATACATTGAAATATTTGTTGTTTGCACAATGATTTGTCCTTTTGTCATGATTTCAAGCTAGTATGATCTTGTTCATGTGTATGAGCTTCAAGAGTTTTCCTAGAACTTTGATATGAAAGAAATGGAAAAGCTATACTTTGGTTCAAATGTTAAAGATTTATTGTTCATGATTGCCGCTACTATAATATTAGTGAAGGGAGGGTAGCTATGTGTATGGTTAATTCAACACTCTTTATATTTGTTATTTAAACATGTGGTTTATTTGTGATCTCATATATAATATTACTTTGTGCAGTGACCAACTACATTTGTAGTGTCTCGGAGGGTCGAGTGGAGAAGATACCTTAAGCAATGTAGAACTAGCACAGAGGATGGGTGAGTCATCTTGTCTTCCAACAAAATTGTGTTATTATTATTATTTTTCTTCAGAGCTTCTCCTTTTAGCATGTTTCCTGTTATAAATAATTATTGATTTTGAAATATGCTTATCATTACTATCTATGTCTATATTTTAACCTTATTCACCCCACTTTTTTTCCTTTTAGCGGAGGAGAGGACACTGCAGTAGAAATAATGTGCAAGGGGGGAGTTTGCAATTTTTTGTTTGTTGTTGTGTACATGTTTTGTTTTTGTCGAGTTTGAGAGTGACAATATTTTGTTTTGTACTCCTTTTCTCATTTCTTGTTGTTTGGTATTGGTTTTGTTTGCAGGGAGAGAAAATGAAAGTAATGAGATGGAGGTTATCATTCATAAATGAAAGTGAATCACCTTAACTATACGCAATGCACCTCACTCACAATTATCTCTTTCTCATTCGGGACTCCATTTGTTTGCTTTTACATTTATTATATGTTTTATATGTGGTCTCACACTGAACTATATATGCAATGCACTTCACTCACAATTATATTTTGTTCATTTGTGACTCCATTTGCTTGCTTTCCAATTTATTATATGTTTTATATGTGGTCTCATATTCAACTATGTTGATTTGCTTTTAGTGAGGGACTACAGTTTTATAGTCTATGAAGGTTAAACTGGTGAACATATTTTAGAGATTCTACAAAGGTGACCCAAAGGATTGGTGAGCCATATTTTTTCCTTCATAATAATATTGATCTTTATTCCATAGTAATATCTACTATTTTCACAATGAATTATCCTTTTGTCATAGCTTTAAGGTAGTATGATCTTGTTAATGGATGTGATATTTGAGATTTTCGTAAAACTTTGATACCAAATAAAGGGAGAAGTTATATAGGGGTTCACATTTTTAGGGATTATTGTTTATGGTTGTTGCTGCTATAACATTAGTGATGAATGAGCTGGTATGTGTATGATTAATTTATTGCTCTGTATATTTTTTATTCAATTTCTTTCGTGGTTTATTCATGATTTCATATAAATAATTATTTTGTGCAGTGAGTGACTACAATGGTCCTGTCTCGAATGGTTGAGTGGAGAAGATACTTTAAGCAATGCAAATGCAACATAGAGGATGGGTGAGTCATAGTTTTCCGAAAAAATAGTATTTTTATTATTTGTTTGCACTACTATTTCTCCTTGGAGCATGGTTCTTGGGTTTTATTACTCAATTAGTGGTTTGACATATACATCACATGGTATATCTAAAATTGTATTTTTTCTTGCTCCACATCACAGGCACACCCCCACAGTACATGCCCTATAGGAGAGGTGGGTAAGGTTGAGCAAGCAAGCATACTGACCCTTCAACCAATCAACCATTTTGCTAACATACAACATTATTGCCTTGTTGACCCTATGGTATGGTTTTTGGGTGTTCAATTTGTTTAGATATGCTTAGATTCATTTTCAAAAGAAAAAAAAATTACCTCTAATGGAAGCATTGTTTGTAGTATTCCTAGCAGAAATACATCTAATTTAGAAAATTTATATTTTTTTTCTGATAATTTATGTTTTTCTGTGATATAGCATGGAATATAAGTGGATTGCGAAAGAGAGTGGAATATAACGAACAAATGGAATAAAAAAGAGAGTGTGAAACTCTAGGCGAGGTGTGTTTCCGGTTATGGATAATTATTGGTTTTAAAATATGCTCACCATTACTAATTGTGTGTGTTTTAACCTTATTCGACCTACATTTTTTCCTTTCAGCGGAGGAGAGCACATTGCAGGAGAGATGATGTGCAAAGGAGATGTTTGCAATTTTTTCTTTGTTCTTGTCTGCATGTTTTGTTGAGTTTGTGCATGGCCATGTTTTGTGTTGTACTCGTTTTTCTTTATTTTGCTTCTGTTCCTATTTTGTTGTAGTTTGGTCTCTCTTTCGTTTTTTGGGTGTGCTATAAGTATTTTTCTTTGTCTTAATTTGTTTTTTTATTTTTTCACAGTTTTTGTACTTTGGTCTTGGTTTTGCTTGTTGGGTGTGGAGAAGGAAATGAAAGAAGCAGACGAGGAAAATGGAGCTTATTGTTCATAAAAGAAGGTGAGTCAACATACCTATCTGTAGTGCACTTCACTTAAAAGTATATTTTGCTAATTTCTGCTTCCATTTGTTTGTTATTCAATTTATTATATGTTTTTATCTATTCTCTCATTATCGACTGTATTGATTTTCTTTATGTAGACTTCAATAACTACAACTGTATATTTTACAGAGGTTAAAGTGGTGAAGATGCTTAAGACATTCTACAAATGTCTCACAAAGGATTGGTGAGCCATAATTTTCTCCTACAAAATATTATTGTCATTTAATACATTGAAATATTTGTTGTTTGCACAATGATTTGTCCTTTTGTCATGGTTTCAAGCTAGTATGATCTTGTTCATGTGTGTGAGCTTCATGAGTTTTCCTAGAACTTTGATATGAAAGAAATGGAAAAGCTATACTTTGGTTCAAATGTTAAAGGTTTATTGTTCATGATTGCCGCTACTATAATATTAGTGAAGGAAGGGTAGGTATGTGTATGGTTAATTCAACACTCTTTATATTTGTTATTTAAACATGTGGTTTATTTGCGATCTCATATATAATATTACTTTGTGCAGTGACCAACTACATTTGTAGTGTCTCGGAGGGTCGAGTGGAGAAGATACCTTAAGCAATGTAGAACTAGCACAGAGGATGGGTGAGTCATATTGTCTTCCAACAAAATTGTGTTATTATTATTATTTTGCTTCACATCTTCTCCTTCTAGCATGTTTCCTGTTATAAATAATTATTGATTTTGAAATATGCTTATCATTACTATCTATGTCTATATTTTAACCTTATTCACCCCACTTTTTTTTATTTCAGCGGAGGAGAGAACACTGCAGTAGAAATAATGTGCAAGGGGGGAGTTTGCAATTTTTTGTTTGTTGTTGTCTACATGTTTTGTTTTTGTCGAGTTTGAGAGTGACAATATTTTGTTTTGTACTCCTTTTCTCATTTCTTGTTGTTTGGTATTGGTTTTGTTTGTACGGAGAGAAAATGAAAGCAATGAGATGGAGGTTATCATTCATAAATGAAGGTGAATCACCTTAACTATACGCAATGCACCTCACTCACAATTATCTTTTTCTCATTCGGGACTCCATTTGTTTGCTTTTAAATTTATTATATGTTTTATATGTGGTCTCACACTGAACTATATATGCAATGCACTTCACTCACAATTTTATTTTGTTCATTTGTGACTCCATTTGCTTGCTTTCCAATTTATTATATGTTTTATATGTGGTCTCATATTCAACTATGTTGATTTGCTTTTAGTGAGCGACTACAGTTTTATAGTCTATGAAGGTTAAATGGTGAACATATTTTAGAGATTCTACAAAGGTGACGCAAAGGATTGGTGAGCCATATTTTTTCCTTCATAATAATATTGTTCTTTATTCCATAGTAATATCTACTATTTTCACAATGAATTATCCTTTTGTCATAGCTTTAAGGTAGTATGATCTTGTTAATGGATGTGAGATTTGAGATTTTCGTAAAACTTTGATACGAAATAAAGAGAGAAGTTATATAGGGGTTCACATTTTTAGGGATTATTGTTTATGGTTGTTGCTGCTATAACATTAGTGATGAATGAGCTGGTATGTGTATGATTAATTTATTGCTCTGTATATTTTTTATTCAATTTCTTTCGTGGTTTATTCATGATTTCATATAAATAATTATTTTGTGCAGTGAGTGACTACAATGGTCCTGTCTCGAATGGTTGAGTGGAGAAGATACTTTAAGCAATGCAAATGCAACATAGAGGATGGGTGAGTCATAGTTTTCCAAAAAAATAGTATTTTTATTATTTGTTTGCACTACTATTTCTCCTTGGAGCATGGTTCTTGGGTTTTATTACTCAATTAGTGGTTCGACATATACATCACATGGTATATCTAAAATTGTATTTTTTCTTGCTCCACATCACAGGAACACCCCCACAGTACATGCCCAATAGAAGAGGTGGGTAAGGTTGAGCAAGCAAGCATACTGACCCTTCAACCAATCAACCATTTTGCTAACATACAACATTATTGCCTTGTTGACACTATGGTATGGTTTTTGCGTGTTCAATTTTTTTAGATATGCTTAGATTCATTTTCAAAAGAAAAAAATTACCTCTAATGGAAGCATTGTTTGTAGTATTCCTAGTAGAAATACATCTAATTTAGAAAATTTATATTTTTTGTGATAATTTATATTTTTCTGTGATATAGCATGGAATATAAGTGGACTGCAAAAAAGAGTGGAATATAACGAACAAATGGAATAAAAAAGAGAGTGAGAAACTCTAGGCGAGGTGTGTTTCCGATTATGAATAATTATTGGTTTTAAAATATGCTTACCATTACTAATTGTGTGTGTTTTAACCTTATTCGCCCTACATTTTTTCTTTTCAGCAGACGAGAGCACATTACAGGAGATATGATGTGCAAAGGAGATGTTTGCAATTTTTTCTTTGTTCTTGTGTGCATGTTTTGTTGAGTTTGTGCATGGCCATGCTTTGTGTTGCACTCGTTTTTCTTTATTTTGTTTCTTTTCCTATTTTGTTGTAGTTTGGTCTCTGTTTCGTTTTTTGGGTGTGCTATAAGTATTTTTCTTTGTCTTAATTTGTTTTTTTATTTTTTTATTTGTTCACAGTTTTTGTACTTTGGTCTTGGTTTTGTTTGTTGGGTGTGGAGAAGGAAATGGAAGAAGCAGACAAGGAAAATAGAGCTTATTGTTCATAAATGAAGGTGAGTCAACATACCTATCTGTAGTGCACTTCACTTAAAAGTATATTTTGCTAATTTCTGCTTCCATTTGTTTGTTATTCAATTTATTATATGTTTTTGTCTATTCTCTGATTATCGACTGTATTGATCTTCTTTATGTAGACTTCAATAACTACAACTGTATATTTTACAGAGGTTAAAGTGGTGAAGATGTTAAAGACATTCTACAAATGTCGCACAAAGGATTGGTGAGGCATAATTTTCTCCTACAAAATACTATTGTCATTTAATACATTGAAATATTTGTTGTTTGCACAATGATTTGTCCTTTTGTCATGGTTTCAAGCTAGTATGATCTTGTTCATGTGTGTGAGATTCAAGAGTTTTCCTAGAACTTTGATATGAAAGAAATGGAAAAGTTATACTTTGGTTCAAATGTTAAAGGTTTATTGTTCATGATTGCCGCTACTATAATATTAGTGAAGGGAGGGTAGGTATGTGTATGGTTAATTCAACACTCTTTATATTTATTATTTAAACATGTGGTTTATTTGTGATCTTATATATAATATTACTTTGTGCAGTGACCAACTACATTTGTAGTGTCTTGGAGGGTCGAGTGGAGAGGATACCTTAAGCAATATAGAACTAGCACAGAGGATGGGTGAGTCATCTTGTCTTCCAACAAAATTGTGTTATTATTATTATTTTGCTTCACATCTTCTCCTTCTAGCATGTTTCCTGTTATAGATAATTATTGATTTTGAAATATGCTTATCATTACTATTTCTATTTGTATTTTAACCTTATTCACCCCACTTTTTTTCCTCTCAGCCAAGGAGAGGACACTGCAACAGAAATAATGTGCAATGGTGGTGTTTGCAAGTTTTTGTTTGTTGTTGTCTACATGTTTTGTTTTTGTCGAGTTTGAGAGTGACAATGCTTTGTTTTGTACTCGTTTTCTCATTTCTTGTAGTTTGGGATTGGTTTTGTTTGCAGGGAGAGAAAATGAAAGAAATGAGATGGAGGTTATCATTCATAAATGAAGGTGAATCAACTTAACTATACACAATGCACATCACTCACAATTATCTTTAATGTGTAATGGTGGAGTTTGCAAGTTTTTGTTTGTTGTTGTCTACATGTTTTGTTTTTGTCGAGTTTGAGAGTGACAATGCTTTGTTTTGTACTCGTTTTCTCATTTCTTGTAGTTTGGGATTGGTTTTGTTTGCGGGGAGAGAAAATGAAAGAAATGAGATGGAGGTTATCATTCATAAATGAAGGTGAATCACCTTAACTATACACAATGCACATCACTCACAATTATCTTTTGCTCATTCAGGACTCCATTTGTTTGCTTTTACATTTATTATATTATTTATATGTGGTCTCACATTGAACTATATACGCAATGCACTTTTCTTACAATTATATTTTGATCATTTGTGACTCCATTTGTTTGCTTTCTGATTTATTATATGTTTTAGATGTGGTCTCATACTCAACTATATTGATTTGTTTTTAGTGAGCGACTACAGTTTTATAGTCTATGAAAGTTAGATGGTGAAGATACCTTAGAGATTCTACAAACACAACGCAAACGTTTGGTGAGTCATATTTTTTCATACATAATAATATTGTTCTTTATTCCATTGTAATATCTATTGTTTGCACAATGATTTATCCTTTTGTCATAGCTTCAAGGTAGTATGATCTTGTTAATGGATGTGAGGTTTGAGATTTTCCTAAAACTTTGATACGAAATAAAGAGAAAAGTTATATTGGGGTTCACATTTTTAGGGATTATTGTTTATGGTTGTTGCTACTATAATATTAGTGTTGATCGAGCTGGTATGTGTAGGATTAATTTATTGCTCTATATATTTTTTATTCAATTTCTCTCGTGGTTTATTCATGATTTCAAATAAAAAGTTACTTTGTGCAGTGAGTGACTACAGTGATACTGTCTTGAATGGTTGAGTGGAGAAGATACCTTAAGCAATGCAAATGAGAAGATGGGTGAGTCATAGTTTTCCAAAAAAATATAGCATTTTTATTATTTGTTTACACTACTATTTCTCCTTCGAGCATGGTTCTTGGGTTGTATTATTCAATTAATGGTTGTATTATATACATCACATGGTATATTTAAAATTGTATTTTTTCTTGCTCCACATCACAGGTACACCCCCATAGTACATGCCCTATAGAAGAGGTGGGTAAGGTTGAGAAAGCAAACATACCGACCCTTCAACCAATCAACGAACCATTGTGCTAACATACAACATTATTGCCTTGTCGGCCCTATGGTTCTGGGTATTCAATTTGTTTAGATGTGCTTAGATTCATTTAAGAACAAATATATATATATATATATATTACCTCGAATGAAAGCAATGTTTGTAGTATTCCTAGTAGAAGTACATCTACTTTAGAAAAATTATATTTTTTTTGTGATAATTTATATTTTTATGTGATATAGCATGGAATATAAAAAGAGAGTGTCAAACTCTAGGCGAGGTGTGCTTCCGACTATGAATAATTATTGGTTTTAAAATATGCTTACCATTACTAGCTGTTTGTGTATTTTAACCTTATTTAACCTACTTTTTTTTTTCTTTTCAGCCGAGGAGAGCACATTGCAGGAGAGATGATGTGCAGAGGAGATGTTTGCAATTTTTTCTTTGTTCTTGTTTGCATGTTTTGTTGAGTATGAGC
>APFE031052033.1:815-11369 GCA_000404065.3 Pinus taeda
AGTAGGATAGATTCCTATCTACTGGAAAATGGATTTGACAAATGTGAGGGAGAACCCACCGTCTACATCAAAGAAAAGGATGGTAAATTGCTAATTGTTGTGTTGTATGTTGATGATGTTATTTTCACAGGCAATAATGTTTATCTTATTGAAAATTTCAAATCAGTCATGAAAGAAGAATTTGAGATGACTAACATGGGTTTGCTAAGATACTTCTTAGGAATAGAAGTAGATCAAAATGAAAATGGAATTTTTATCTCTCAAGCAAGATATGTAAATGAAGTGTTGGGCAGATTTAATATGCAAGAGTGCAAGGCAGCGATCACTCCCACGGTAATGGGATTAAAACTCAACAAAGAGGACAACAACAAGGGTTTTGATCCTAGCTTGTACAAGATCATAGTTGGCAACCTTATGTATTTAACTGCAACTAGACCAGATATAATGTTCGTTGTTAGTTTAATCTCCAGATTCATGGAGAGGCCGAAAGAAGCACATTGGCAAGCAACAAAAAGAATTCTGAGGTATGTCAAAGGTAATAAAAGATTTGGCATCCTATATGTTGTCTCAGAATGTTCAGATTTAGTTGGCTACACTGATAGCAATTGGGCTGGAAGTGTGGATGATCGGAAAAGCACATCCGATTATCTCTTTCACATGGGTTCAGGAGCAATTTCATGGGCTTCTAAGAAACAGCCTATCGTGGCGTTGTCTACAGCAAAGGCAGAATATGTGGCAGCTACAACAGCAGCATGTCAAGCAGTTTGGATGAGAAGGATGTTGAGGAGCTTAGGCCAAGAGCAAGCAAAAGCAATAGTGATTTTTTGTGACAATAGCTCAGCTATTGCCCTGTCCAAGAATTCAGTGTTTCATAAGAGAACGAAGCACATTGACACAAGGTTCCATTACATCAGAGAATTGGTGAACAATGGAGAAATCATTTTACAACATTGCAGCACTCAAGAACAGGTCGCGGACATTCTGACCAAGCCTTTGGAACATAAAAGTTTTGAGTTTTTAAGGAAGCATCTGGGTATAGTTAATAACCCAACAGTTGAAATTAAAGGGGAGTGTTGAAATTGTAATTTCAACTGCAGAATTATTTTTCTTGCGATGCGATCATATCGCAAATTGCATTTCTTCATCCTTGCCTTAATTGTGTTTTCCTTGTTTTCTGCGATGTGATCTTATCGCAGATCGTAAATCGCATGAATGCTTGGATCCTCTGTTCTGTTCACTTGATTTCTCCGATTGCGATGGTGTGATGCAATCCGATCGCAAATCGCACCAATATAATTGTGTTCCTTTTCTTCCTCCAGCAGATTGTGTTTCTGCGATGCGATCCAATTGAAGTCAACGGTTGAAGTACAAGCCTGCAGCAAATGAATTTGACGTGAAGTAAAAGTTTCATTTACACAATCTGCGATGCGATCCAATTGAAGTCAACGGTTGAAGTACAAGCCTGCAGCAAATGAATTTGACGTGAAGTAAAAGTTTCATTTACCGTCAGTTTTGTTAGTAAAACAGTAAATGTAAATTACTGTGGGTTGGTAAGTTTTGGTGAAGTTTTTAATTTTATCATTTTCTATGAGCGGGAGTATGGGCACAAGTAAAAGTTGGTAAAACCACTTAAATTTTATTGTTTTTTATTTTACGGCAGCATGGCAAGTGAAAATGTAAAGTAATTTTATTTTGGTTGTCATATATATGTAATGTTTTTTGTGTTGACTAAGAAAAAAAAATTGAAAAAGAGAGGCACAGCAGTGCGTATGTATAGTTTTGTGTGTGCAGAGGAAAAACTCGCCGCAGCGAATGCAAGAAGAATACACATAGCAGTGTGAAGTAATTGTAATGTGTGTTGTTCTGAGAATGTAATGTAAGTGAAAAATACGCACAGCAGTGCGAAGAAAAAAAAAGGAGCATGCAGCAGCATGAATGTAATTTTTCTGTAGTTGAAGTCTGTTTTTACAGCAGTGAATGTAAAAGTGATTTTTTACACACAGCAGTGTAAAATCTCAGGAAGAGATAGAGTAATTCATTTTGTTGAAATGTTATTGGTGAATCCCTCTGTGAGAGAGGAAGATCATGATCTGTAACATCAGTTTTTTTTATTAATGGATAGAAATCCTTGGTGTGTGAAAACTATGTCCGCTGCTCAGAAATTTTATTTGTTTCCGTTGTGTTAAAGATCCTGTGCAGAGAAACAGAGCATTCAGTTTTTGTTGTTTTTGGGATTTTAACAGAAAAATCCCCAACAACAAAATAAAAGCTAATATAATTGATATTCCGGACATTTACAATGGAGATAATATTAAAATATAACCAAATAAAATCTAATACAATTAGAATTCTGAATGAAGGGAATTTTCTCAATCTAATACAATTCTGAATTAAGGGAATTTTTTTGTCAGCACTAAAAAAGCATAATTTGTATATTAATATCAAATATTGAAAATAGCAGATGCCTTCAAATGTTATATAAGAGAAATATTCTATGATGTCAAACCGTATGTAGGCCAAGAATTGGCACTTACAAAAATATATAAAGAGAAATAAACTGTCCATAGCCCATATACATAACCAGATAGGAAATGCTTGCATGATGCATGCCAAGTCAGAAAACAAAAATGTAAAGTAGATGCCATCAAAAGGTAATCTATACCATCAAGTTGTCTGTACAGGTAGATTAGCTGCATTCATCTCCCCAGATGATTAAAAGAAAAAAAAAGAAACAGTTAGTAGCAAGCAGTATTACAAAAAATATACAAAAAGGAGAGAAAATGGAGAAAATCTCGCTGGGGAAAGGGCAGTGTTCAATATCAATGACCTTCTGTCTCAAATTCTAAGTGCATTTTTCCAATGTTGCCATTTAAGTTCCTCTTCGATATTTCCTCTGCATCCATATTCTGTACCCTGTCAACATGCCTGATAGTGGAGCTGCTGAGTTGCTTCCGTAGAAGATCGATCCTCTTCAGCCATCCAAGTAAAGTAATAATGGATTTGAGATGTTTGAAAATTCCATTATATGATCAATAATAAATTTTGAATCTCCATAAATATGAATGCAGGGAATATCCAGTAAATTTGTGAATCATACAAGGCCCCTTAAAGTCATTGTCTAAGCCTTTGTATTAGTGCCACTACCTCCTCGCTAGAAACTTCTGAATGTTAATCCCTAAGAGATAACAAGCCAAAACCCACAACCACATGTATAATGTGGCAATATAACAAAATAAAAGCTAATGCAATTGAAAATAAAGAAAGAGGAAGATGTAAATCAGTAGGAGGTCCTTACCCATTACACTTCTTCAACTCGAGACCACTTATTAGTGCTAGAGCGTCTCTCCAATTCTTTATGGTCTAGGAATTTGCTCGTCGCTTCTCTTCATGGTCGGACAGGGCTTTTGCGTACTCTACAGTTTTACCTTTACCTGTCCCGCGGACGACAGAAGGCTCGACCTTGTAAAATATGGGAATAATAATATCGTGACAAGATTTTCACTTCTTCCACATGTTCTCTAGCTGATTGCGCATACTTTGGTGAGAAAATGGCTATATAGATAGAGGCGGTTTCAGTAGCCTACTTTATTTGATAAGGAACATCATGTCCAACTTGCATTTCAGGTTTGTCTATAAATTCTTGGAATCCACAGGCAACAAGAGAACGATACAGGCCGGTGGCAAAGATGACCTTGGTATCAGGACCACGATGAGAAATGAAAATATGGTAGTCGGGATAAGACGCAGGCAAGTCCGACAGACTTGAAGTGGACAGGAAGGAAGGCAATCATAGAAGGTGGGACTAGAATCAGATGAAGCACAACCATTCTCACAAATGGTGATGGTATTTTTGCTTTCCATTGGATGGACAGAAATGATAAGAAAGATAAGGTGGGCAACTGTAAATCAATGGGCAGGCACTTTGATGTGTAGGGAACTGCCCGCAAGCACGTGCTTTCGCCTGCTCTTCTTTGAAGAGAAAGGAACAAATACTAAAGAGTTGTAGAGAGATCCACAGAGTACGAAAGCTTAAACAACACACCAACTCTCTTTATTGTTCAATGTTTATAGTGTTTAACATTTAGTGATTTCTTTTTTAGTGTAATTATGCCGATATGAGTGGCTCCTTACTAGAATATTTGCAAGTTAATCATTTTCTTAATTAATTTTTTTTGTTTAGATGGCCTGAATTGAAAGATGGCAGTATATTTTTGTAATTGTCATTAAATCAATGAATGAAATTGACTACAATAACTTTTTTGCAAATATAGAACACATACTTAGACCATACTTAAATTAATTTCCTACAAAATATGATTAAAAATTTACTGTGCTTATTATTTATGGATGGACACGTGGAACAATAAACTCCAATAAAATTTAAGAAAATAAATAATGCAAAATTTAAGAAAATATATAATGAAACATGCATGATCATTTCATTTAGTTACATTAAACTAACAATGTGTGCATCAAAGATGAAGAACCGAGTGACGGTTTTCCTCATGTTTGTCAAACATGCATCTTATAGCTCTTCGTATTTTGAAACGTAAGTCTATTCGCATGATGATTTTGTTTCGTTACATTAACCTAACGATGCCTGGATCAAAGATGAACAACCGAGCGATGGTTTTCCTCAAGTTTGTGAAACGTGCATCTTATACCTCTTCGTATTCTGAAATGTAAGGCTATTCAACTATTTGCCAAGTGTATTCTCCATTAATTAAAAAATTACACGACCCGTCACACTACTCAGTAATGGTGCCTCCTGTTCCTTTTCCTCACTGCAACTTTGTTCATTCCATAATAGGTCACCCCTCCCAACAACTTGTCTATGGTGGTTCTCCCCAATTCAACACAAGTATGCCTATAAATGTTTACAGTGTGCCTCAGCTGCTGAGCCTGAATTACATTGTGCCCCCTCCTCCAATTGCATGGGATCCTAGCATCACTATTCAAGTAAACACGATTCCTTTAGCATCTCACCCTGTCCAGCAGTCTCCCACATATTATGGCAGTTCTGCAGCACCGTCTGTCTATGCTCAGTTGAGCGTTGTTGGGTGTAAACAGATTTCTCGAGCTCTTATTGTGAGCTTGGTACCCACAGACATTAGTGATGCAGTCCTGAGAAGGTCAATACAAGCACGTATGGCTACCTCACTTCCGAATAAGCGTTGGTTGATTACGTGACTCTAATTACATAAATAGCCCAGTGATCATGTTTGGTGGATCATATGCAGGAAGTAAATCATTTCGTTTCATGTCATAGATCAAACCAATTATTAATTCACCTCTTTATTGTTAGTTTTAATATATGACAGTGCGATTGCAGTGTTAGCTGCATGGCTTCATTTGAAGTACCCACGCATTATACTAGGTGCACTGGCGTCTTCCACCCCAATTATGTTGTTCCACAACCTCAGTTTTGACTATAGCTTCCTTGCCGTTGTTACAAGGATTTCAGAGTATGTTTCTTTCATTCGTCAATTTTTTCTCTCAAATTGTCAATTATCTGAGACCTTATGGTTGTGATCATATGTTTAATAAACACAGGATTCCAACGAGAGCTGTTACACTACAATTAAGAATTCGTGGGACGAAATGGACAGACTTACTTCTCTGTCCATTTCGCCCCATGCATTCTTAATTGGGTAGAATTCAGGCACGATCAGGAGCCCAAGAAGTTCATGAATTCGAGGAAGAAAAGAGTCTTCTACTGAAGTGTGCTTTGTGTGTAGGAGATGAGAGGAGAATTCATGGAGAGTTGCAGAAACAACAACTGCTTAAATTTGTAATTATATGACAAATACTCAGCGGCAGCCGTCGCAGGTCTGGTAGCGAAAACCCGATCATGGGTTTTTAGAAATTCCTTGGCCACATCTACAGTGGAGACGACTAACGCGAGGGTGGAGGCAAGGCGCGAGGGTGGAGGCAAGGCATAGAGACATGAGAGGCCAGTATTAAAACAATAATGTGTTCATTTATATTTACAATATCTTCCAATCTGAAAAACAAAAAATAAGTGAAATCTACAAAAAGACCTCTCTTTTTATTTATTAGGAAAGAAGTCAAATTTCCCATTTAACACCTCGAAGATATAAATCTATTTTTCATTAAAAATAAATACTTAATATGTTTTTTTTTTTTAAATATTTAATAACTTTTAATAACAACTCTCACACATATATTCTTGCCAAAGATTAAACCCTAAACCTATTCTAACCACACCTCAGCATCTAACCATTTTCCATATTATCGTTCACTTAGTGAAGAACTTACGAAGCATTTATAATATTGTCTGATAGAAAGATTAATCTGTAACATACTTAAGATCTGACAAAATCGTTGTATATATTTACTGAAAAGAAAAGATCGGTAATTAAACCCCAATCCGTTGTGATACATGAAACCATTGCCCATAAGTAAGATTTAAAAATCAACAAAGCACCACGCTCGGTTTAAATGAGTCGATACGTTCTCAACTTAACTTGATTGTGAATTTTGGAATACAATTCTAAGGACAGGAGATCAGATGGTCATCATGGTTTGGAAAAATGTGGCCTTGGGATAGCGAAATTTTGTTCCCAATGCAGCCTCCAAAACAATTAGAGGCTATAGTAATCCTCTATGTCAATGGTGTTATAGGCCAAGGCCATAGATACCAAAAGGACTATGGTCGTTTCAGACACTTTTTGCAGGAACAAAAATATCCCAACACTCGCATGAAAATGTTCAAGTGAGACACCCAAATGAGTTATGTAAACCCGAAATAAAACCTTGTCATAAGATAAATTATAAATGAAACATATCGCATCACGCACATCCTTTGGCTAAAAGATGGACTTAACGTTTGCTTTGGCATTACCGGATGCGATAACATAGCCGGAAAGTGCATATCGTAAATTTCTTTAGGAAACATTCCATGGGGTCATACAACTCCGCCGATGCAACAAGCCTATCGCAATCGCACACTGGAAAGGTCCCGAAACACATAACAAATGCCCATTTGAGATTCGTCGATGCGAATTCATCATAATAAATAAAGGCGCACTTTTCAATAAAGTGGAAATAGTACGGTTAAACGAATGCTTGCAGGGTTTAAGAGTCTCGAGTTCAGCACGTTAGCACTTTTATCTTCAATTTTTGTCGTCGTGGAATCATTTCAGTGTATTTAATTAATAAACTTGCTTTTCCATTCCCATTCGTATGGTTGGGCAATTCATTTTCTTTTCACTAATTCATGGTAGAAACCATTCGGAGCCCTAACTAAATTGTTGATGGCCCAAAAAGAAATTGCCTTAGTGGTTTGTGATTGACAATTTTTGTTTGCAGTCAGCCGCTATCCAATCCATTTTATTAGATTCCATGAACTGTCCATGCAATCTGAGTATTTAAATGACTGACTCACCCCATTTCGATAACTTATCAATGCATCTATTGACGTGAATTCATGTGATTATGAAAGCATCACTATGTCGTGCATACCGATAATGGACTCAAACATTGTGAACTTAAGTTGCATCTTCGTTCGAGGATTCTCCATTACTACCCCCTCATCCTATGGGTTGGATTTTTCCCTGACTAGATGTGGAGCCTTGTTTTTCTTTTAATGAAACACCATTACTTGAGAGGAAAGGGCCAGTATTAGTTCAACATATTATATTAATAATATTTTCATATTATCATAAGTGCCAAATGTGATAGAGGACTTCTATAGATAGGGATATAGATAGGGATATTACACTAGGGTAAAAAATAAAGGCAAGAAGATAAGCTCGTATGGATAGAGCAATGGTTATAAACAATCCAATGCAATCATTAATTCACTCGAGGAGGGCCATTGCCACATTTCATTGCTACTTGGCCATGAGGAGGAGGGCCATTGCCACATTTCATTGCTACTTGGCCAGGAGGGATTGTGGTAGGCTGTCCCTCTTCTTTCCAATTGAAGATTTGATAGGAGATAATTTGTATTTATTTTTATAAAAAAAATTTGATGTAGTTGTATAAACAAAAAGAAACTTGTTATTAGATTCATTTAAAAAATATTTCACCAAAATTTATGTTTCCATTTTGGACAAAGGAAATTTTATATTTTATTTTAAAAAATTAATGTAAGGAATGCTTCTATATACCGTCTTATATGAATCTTTATGAATTTTATGATGGAAATACCATAAAGGTTTGTTACTATATAAAAAATTATAGTTATTGTTAAATTTTCAAATTGGTAATATTATTTTGGGTAGGTGGTTAGTTTTATATTTTTGCAATTAATTATTGAGATGGGATAGTTAATTCCTATGTTAAGGTTGTGATATATATTTTTAATTACACTAAAATTTATAGGGCATTAGTAGATTTATAAACCAATAAAATCATTTTGAGTGGATGATTAATCCATGTTTCCAAAATGCAGAGTGCAGAGTATGGACTTAGACAAGAGTAAGATTCAGCTGGTCAGCCTACGCCTCGGAGGCACTGCCTTGGTATGGTGGGAAGGAAAGACACAAGCTGACATGAAAAAACATGGTAAGATTCTTTCTGTCTAGAGTGAATTTGTTTCTGCAATCAAAAAGCAGTTCTATCCACTAGCTTACATGTAGCAAGCCATGATGAGCTGGCAAACTCTTCGCCAATTGAAAGGGCGAAGTGTACAAGGTTACACCCAAGAATTTAGGAAGAGAGTTTTGATTCTAGGAATTTCATTAGACTCACCTGATACTCTATTGAAGTACATAAGTGGTCTACACAGCTATATGAGGCACATTATCCTCATGTTTAATCCCACTAGTATAGATGAGGTATCTGTCCAAGCTACACATCTAGAAGCTAGAGGAAAGAATGGGAACCCAGAAGTTGGAGGATCATCCAAACCCATTGTAAGCAAGAATAAGGAGAAAAGAAAACAGAAATGGAAAGAGAGGAAGGCCAACACTGCACAATAAAGCAAGTATTCATGCACTCACTGTAAGAAGGATGAGCATGATGATGAGCACTGTTGGATTCTACATGCAAAGCTGAGACCTAAGAAGTCTGAGGGTAAGAAGAAGAAGACTGCTGCAGCTATTCAGAAAGATTTGGGGTCGGACTCAGGAGATGAAACAACCATTGTAGCCACAGGTATAAAAGGTAAAAATTCTGAAGCATCTACTAGTAATTCTGCACAATCTATTAATGATGAGGAAAATGAGAGAAAAAGACATGAGCTTTTCCATATTCGAGTTATTTCCAAGCATCAAACGATTGATACTTTGTTTGATAGTGGCTCACAAGTAAATTTAATTTCTGAAGAAATTTTAAAGAAGTTGGGATTACTGACTACACCTCACAAGAAACCATACCCATTAGGTTGGTTAAGTGATAAAGCACAACTACAAGTGACTAGACAATGTAAACTTAAGTTTTCTTTTGGGTCAGCATTTGTAGATGAGGTTGAGTTAGATACAGTTCCTCTAGATATTTGTGGAATTGTTTTAGGAAGTCCTTACTTGTATGATAGAAAAGCTATTTTCTATAGAGATGAGAACAAGTATCTACTCGCTAAAGATGGAATCGAATACTTTGTAAGAGCTCATAAGCTCAAGAATAATTATACTCTCATAAACTTGGGGCAGATGAAACAAATTGTAAATTCATGCAACTAATTTTTACTGATGGTTGTAAACGCAAAGAAACCTGATAAAACCAATGTATTTGAGGGTTGTGATGCTAAACAATAAGCTGATTTAGAAAAAAATGTTTCAAAATATGACATCTTGTTTCAAGAACCTAAAGGTCTGCCACCCAAAAAGGAAATAGTGCATGATATTAATTTGCAACAAGATGCTCCATTGCCTAACATCGGAATGTACAAGTCATATGCTTTAGAGAATGCAGTAATCAAGAAGCAGATGAAGGAGTTGCTCGAGAAGGGGTTCATCAGACCTAGCACATCACCATGTGGGTCTCCAATCGTTTTGGTGAGAAAGAAAGATGGCTTGTAGAGAATGTGCATTGATTACCGGGCACTGAATAAGATAACGATAAAAAATCATTATCCCTTTCCTCGCATAGATGATCTATTAGATCAATTGAAAGAAGTTGTTTATTTTTCCAAGTTAGACTTGCATAGTGGATATCATCAAGTCAGAGTTGCAGAACAAGATGCGTGGAAGACTGCTTTCAAAACAAAGCAGGGATTGTATGAGTGGTTGGTTACGCCTTTCGGCTTAACTAATGCTCCTGCTACTTTCATGAGAATAATGAATGATGTACTTAGGCCTTTTCTTGATGATTTTGTTATTGTATATCTAGATGACATTCTTATATTTAGCAAAACATGGGAAGAACATTTAAAGCATGTTAAGAAGACACTAGATGTTTTGAGAAGAGAAAAACTTTATGTTAGACTCTCAAAATGCGAATTTGGAAAAACATATGTGAATTATCTGGGTCATATAGTAGGGGGTGGTGAATTGAAGATAGATCCCTCTAAGGTGGCAGTCATTGTAAATTGGCCTAAACCCAAATCTGCTACAGAAGTTAGAAGCTTCTTAGGAGCAGCACAATATT
>APFE031052033.1:11389-22372 GCA_000404065.3 Pinus taeda
GTTTCATTTAGTCATCAGATATAAAAAGGGCATACACAATAAAGTTGCAGATATGTTGTCTAGACCTATTATAAATGCATCCACTATACTTAAGAATAATTCAGTACTGCATGAGAGCTACAATGAACAATATGCTCAAGATATAGATTTCAAAGATGTATATGCAACTTTAAGTCAAGGCAAACAAGTAGAAGAATTGGATTATTACATTAAGGACCAACTCTTGTATCATTTTGGGAAGCTATGCATTCCACAAATTGAGAGAGTAAAGATAATTCGGGAAGCACACACATCTCTAATATCAGGTCACTTTGGTGTAAGTAAAACGGTTACACAGCTGCAAAGATTTTGTTATTGGCCAAAAATGAATGAGACAATTTCTAGATATGTAAGAGGGTGTACCATGTGTGCTAAAAGCAAGCCCAACAATAGAAAACTAGGCTTGTACACTCCACTGTCAGTTCCTTCTCATCCTTGGGAAAGTGTTTCCATGGACTTTGTTGGAGGACTGCCTAAATCTAGGAAAGGTCATGACTATTTATATGTTATTGTGGATAGGTTTAGCAAAATGTGTATTTTGATACCTTGTAATAAACAGATTACAGCTAAACAAACTGCAAAGTTGTTCTTTCAGCATGTATGGGTTCATTTTGGATTACCCACTTCCATTGTATATGATCAAGACACCCAATTTGTTGGGAAGTTTTGGTCGAGTTTGTGGGAATTGATGGACACCAAACTAAAGAAAGGCACAGCCTTTCATCCACAGATAGATGGCCAGGCAGAAGTAGTCAACAGGACAGTGATCCAGTCACTCAGAGGCTATTGAAGCAAGCATCCCAAACTTTGGGATGAACATTTGTGTTATGTGCGGAATGCTTACAACAAAGCAAAACATTCTTCTACATAGAGATCTCCTTTTTAGACCTATTTTGGTTTCACACCAAGGTCTCCCTTGGATTTTGTCTTTGGTAAAGACATAGCAGTTGATGGACACAGTGATGTGGACAAGGCAACCAAGTTCATTGAACAAATCTAAGAGATTCACCAGGCAGTACAAGAACAGCTCGAAAAGAGCCAAGCGAAATACAAGGTAAGGCATGACAAGCATCAGATGGAGCATAGTTTCCAAGTTGGTGATCAAGTTTGGTTGTATATAAGCAAAGACAGAATGCAAGGTGAAGGTAAAAAGCTAAAGCCAATAAGGTATGGACCTTTCAAGATACTTGAGAAAATTGGTGAGAATGCTTTTCACCTTGATTTACCAGCTTACATGCACATCTACTCAGTCGTTAATGCAAATAGCTTGAGACTATTTGAACCTTCATTAATTGAAGATCCCGAAGAGTAGAGTCAATTGCCTTCTATTGATGATCTGTTACCTGAATATCTCAATGAATTGCAGGAAGACACAGTTCTGGACAGGAAGGTGAGGACGACGTGCAGGGGAGATGTTGAGTACCTCAAGATTGGACTCAAGGGTTCAAAGCCAAGCAGTGAAAAATGGATAGAGATTGGACAAGTGAGACAATTATATCCTCACTTAGTCGATGCTTGAAAACCAAATTTTGGTGGTCCAAAAGCTTTTTCAGTGGGAAGGTCGTGATCCAAATCAGATCCTTAAACATTTCTATGACTGTTTCAAATTATGTCAGGCTTCAAATCTTATGAATAATAGGCTTATCAGAAATGACCTCTGGACAATGGCAATTTGTGGCCAACACGGAACAATAAGGACCCTCACTCAAAGCGCGCTGACCATTGGCCCATGGAGACCGCGCACGGATTCAAATTGGCAATCGAAAGCCCAGATCCAGAAATAGAGGCAGTTTATAATCGCGTATCGCAGGGCAAAACTCTTAGTGAAGGAAAGCCCCGAGTGCTTGGTCACGAGGAAAATAAGAAAACTGTGCAGAAATCGTTAGAAGGCGGGTCCCGTGCCCAAAACGGATAGGATATCGCGTGCACTTCGAGCAGTAAGCAGGTTTGGCCGAGTTCAGCATGATGCCACACACCGTGCGATGCATGTCCAGTGGATGAGAGAGAAAACCACTTACATCACGTGAGTAACGGTCGAGTAACTTACCCGCGCGATATAGATAGAGACCGTAGGATTTGGAGGCTCCAGATCAACGACGGAGAATTAACGTGATGGATGACGGGATTCGATGGGGAAATAGGTCGAGGCACATAAAAATTTGAGGTTTGGCATGACCGATGAGCTGGCAGAAGAATCAATTTCGTAGGCAAATACTGGAGTAATGGAAATGACGACCGTTTAAAGAAAACTGACACTCAGTTCGTAAGGCAACAAGTGGCCACCTCTCTGTGTAGCATTACATAGCGATGATGACGCAGAGCAGGGGAATTCCAGCTGACCAAGGTAGGTGATCCAGAGAGTTGAGAAGAGGAAACGAACAGTCATAGAGCAGATTGACTTGAAGCCACGAATAGACAAAGAGTAGGGGGAACAGAAGGAGAAAGAGAAGCGAATTGTAGAGAACAGAGAAGCCGAGCTGACCTGCAGAGCAAAGTCAGCATCAAGTAGACAGAGACAGAGAAATTCCGAGAGTCTGTGAACTCCAGAGAAGACTTGAGAGGTTCAAGCAACTCCTCTGTGTACACGTGTTCGGTATTGAGTACCAAATTGGGCTCATACCATCGAGACCAGTTGAGGTTGAGGTTCAGTACGGGGAGTCTATGTACTCTAGAGACTTGGGGGATCCAAGCACAATCTTACTGATCATTCTCTATTAAGTGAGACTCAAATTGAGCTCCTTATTGTAAAATCCCTGCTTTAAGACACAATAGAAAGGGCCACCACTGAAGGCTTGACTAGGAGACGTAGCCCAGGAGGATTGGGTGAACTCCTTATTAAATTTGTTGTGTTTTTTGTATTTGCTTACTGTGTTTCTCTTACTATTCCAAGTGCCTGCGTATTTCGCAATCTTATCGATCCGTTGCTTAAAATAACATAGACACACCCCAACGCATGGGTCTGTAATACCTTCATTAATTAACTGAGATCATTCACGAGTGATTTTTAGATCATTCTGCATCCGTGCCAGTCTTCAAAAGTTTCTTGATGCGTACCCCACCATCATGTGGGTGTTGCACGCAATGCCCACTTCAACACATCGAACCGCTGCTGCTTTGGTTCTGCACTTTCGAATTTGCTCATAAATTCATCCACTGCTGGCAATCTGTCATATGTCAGCAACTCCCTTGCCTCTGTTTTTGCGCAACACAATGACCTGATCATCATGTTGCAGTCAACATTGTTACTTTGTGCAGTCGATTCTGCCATCGCTCTATCTCTTCGTCTAAATCCGAAGTGCAGGAGATTTTGTGCTCCCACGAAATCCTTCCATTTGTAGTCGGATTCACCCAATCCTCTCCTTGTGCAGTTATCTTATAGATACAGTCAATATCATCATCATTATCTTCATCGCGCACTGGTTCAGTATATCGCGCTCCCTCGGCTGGGTCTAGTGGTACTACTATGTGTTGTGACTTTTTCTCAAAGGTCATTTTGTGCTTCTTCAAATTTATGATTCTGTTCATATCGGTAGCCTAGTCTATTCCTAGTAGCACGGGATAGGGATTGTTGTCATCGACAACCTCTATCACTTCAAAATCCGCCTATGTGCTTGCGCCTTTAATATCAACTGTCACCCTTTGAAATCTTCCCATGGGAAAAATCTTCTGTTGGTTCGCCATTCGTAATTGAATAGGGGACCATTGCAACGCAAGTTTTCCCATGTGTTCCCATGTTTGCTTCGGTAGTACATTCGTGTTCAAACCCAGATCCAGGATTACCTAATCCATTTCGCACTCGCTTATTTGTGCAGTCAACCTCATCTCCCTTCCTGTGTGCAACGCATGCTTTTCGAGTTTTCGGACCATGCGCGGTTCTCTTGACCCCGCACACCTAGTGATCAGTTCTTGTAGCCCTTTGACTGCCTTGCTGTCGTGCAACAGTTTCATGCATGTCTCCAAAAAGGTAGTGAGCATGGAAGGATCAATCCTTGGTTCTAGTTTATCCTTGCTATTTGAAGTGGAGGGCTCCGTGAAACTATTCTTAGCTTCCATGAATGTCTCCTTCGTGCATTCTAAATCAAACTCGGGTTCCTTTATAGGAGCCTTGCGAACCCACGCGCTTTCTTTTGGCTGCTTCCCTTTATCATCTCCCGTTGTCATACCACTTATGAGCATCATGTTTACATTTGGGTCTTCCTCGCGCGGTTCGGACCTCATCATTTGTAAATTCTGGGTCGGAGGGGGCTGGAGTACCCCCTTTTCGTGCATCTTTGCTATTAGCAAAGGGCAATCTTCTGCCTCATGATCAAACTGACTACAGTACCAACATGATATCCTAGTTGGGTTCGTACAATCATGGGCATAATGCCTTGGCCCTCTGCAATTGTAGAAAATTATCTGACCGTGATCCCTTCCTGTTCCCATTCCACCTCGACCCCAACGCACCCCTGTAACCCAGTGCGCGCCATCCCTGCATTTGGGTCGAGGGCTCACATTTTGGCCAGCACCCTGCAGGCAGGAGTCCGATCCATCATTAGTTCATAGCTTCGGCAAATGCTTCGTCATGGCCTACTGACTTGCAGAAATTACAAAACAACTGTTGGGACGTCTACGTATACTTCTGCAATAGGTGACAATTATCTATGGTATGTTTTCCTCCTATTTGGAAGATTGCGCACCATAATGTAGATGCCGCACTCGGTCCCGCCTGGGCCTCTAGTCTTAATGGCACTGGCCCTCCTCCTGCCAAGTAGTTCATGAATACTGGATAATGATCTTTGTCGTGGCCTTGGCCTTTGCATTTTATGCACCATACTTCCTCACACGCCTCTGGTCGAGGTGCCCTATCCTGTTTCAAACTCTGCATTTCTAGACACAGATTTTGTAGCTATGTGTGGATCTGTTGGACTCCCAATCTAGGGTTTTGTATAGGGGTCTCATGCAACCTCACTCCATCTCCAATGTTTCGGCCTGGGTAGAAAGTTTTTGCTGTGACAACGCCTTCCTTAAGTGTGGCATAAGCAAGGCCACAAACCATGCGCGATGATGTGCATTCGTTAACGTCATATTGGATTCGCGGATCGTACTCTTCAACCTTTGGTCTAGATCCCAAGGGGTCTTGCCCAGGAGCATCGCGATCTCTTTAAACCCGATGATTGACTTCGTCTCTAAATTTGGCCTGCTAAATTCCATGTTCAACGTGTTCTGGATCTTTGTAATTCTTACGTTTGGGTGGTCTTTATAATGCTTGATATACACGTTAATGCGCAATCCTGCAACGCGCTCACCAGCATAGCCTTTTTAATATTATCATCCATGATACCCTGTGCTTCCCACACTGCTATTACTACGAACCAGAATTGGTCCAAATCTTCATTCCCTACTCCTCTGAATACTGGTAGTTTGATCATGCTCACCATACTGAAATGTGGAGGGGGTGGAGGTGGAGTGGGTGGAGATGGAGGTGAGGGGGGTGAAGCGGGTGGTGGTGTGGGTGGAGGTGGTAAATGCGGAATTTGTTGTCTTATAAAACTGACCATGCTTCTCGGAGAAACCTTCATGAGCTCATCCTTTCTCTCCCCCGAGGGTGAAATTAAGGGACTGTTTTCTAGCTCTTCACTACTTCTGCTTCTGTAGATCCTTCCATTCCGCATAGTCCCAAACATTAATTTATTCGCATAACCCGCTTTTCACACAATAACATCTTAATCCAAGTGTTTAAATATTTAACATACTTACCTCACGGTCCCTTGAGAAAACGTCGCTCTACCTTACTGTAGATGACGGTCGTGTCTACTGCGAACTCAATGATAAATCCTCCTATTATTTGGTCGAGCTGGTGGTCCACAACTCGTGCTATCTTCTCTTCCGAGGCTTATAGTTTGCGCACTAGTTCCAGAGTCCACACTATTGGTTTGTCGAGCCTACACCTTCCCTGGCTATCTGCTAGCTTTGCAATCCACTCATATAGTTCAGAGAGAAAAGATGCAAAGAAAATTTCATGGATTTCAGTGTACAAGTAGTGATCCAACCACTGCTCCTTAGATACTCACCGATTTCTGTTTTCTTGCACCGCGAACTCGTGAATCTTCTTATGCAACCATTCTTCAATTTCTTTCTTTGTAGGGTTCCAGTGGCACGACGTTAGACATCCTTTATGCAAATACTGGTCCTAGCAACGAAACCATTTGTTGGCTTAGTAGGGCCTGACCTAGGTTCGAAGAGGATTTAGCCAAGCAAATCCTGGTACTACTGGCCCTTTCGGCAACAGTGCGGGGAGAGCACACTGAGGTCTCACTCGAAGTAATATGGGAGGGTGCTAGAACCAGGTTTCCGCACCCTTCAAATGTCTGATGGGCTTTTGGAGGTCCGCGGTCTGACCTATAACTATGCGCACTTGTGATCCCTTTGCGACCTGTGGTGCGGCTTCCACACAGCGCTGCTCAGGGCGCGACCTGTATAATTCCCAAGTTCCTTGCTTATTAACCAATTACTTAGCTTATGTGTGTAAGATGTATGGTTATTATAGCATATTCAATATCTATATCAGTGGACACGATACATAAATGAACATAAACATAAAGAAGATAAGCACAACAATTGCACAAAATTAGGAATCAACTTCTCTTTATTAGCTTTCTGTCCCGATTACATACTCGACTCCGCCCTGCGCACTCAGCTGCAGGGGTGCGCGCACTCAGTTGCGGACTCTACTAGGCCGATGTGCACTCAGCTGCAGAGCCTCTTCCTACTACTACAACCCAAGACACATAGACTTATACTCTAAGCTCGAACCATTCCGTCGCTCTTCTTTCTATTCATTACTGACTTTACAACTTAGAGCCTCGTTCTATTTATACAATCCCATGGTCTGCAGACCATGGGTAGGCCAACTTTATAATAATTTACAATACAATACTTAGGGAGGACAACCCTATGATTCAATTGTACACTTCGCGCTCCGTGCCCGTAATTCCAAGAGTTCTACACCATCTTTGACCAAAACTTGGGCTTTAAGCCCCAAAACCTACTGTGGGGAGATTCCATGCCCAACAAGCGTATATCCAACAAACTTATGATTCAGTTAATTTATCATATGTTGATCTTTAATCTATGCATCAGTAATTTATTAAACATTAAACAGTTCCATGTGCATTTAATAACATAATGAACCATCACACATAAGCAACACACATGAACACCAAGATTTAAGGTGGAAACCCAATGTGGGTGAAAACCCCCTGCTGCTATCATCTCTATCTTCTTTTAATAATAAGAAAATCTATTTACAACATTGTACTGGTGTAGACTCATACCAGTACGCAAGCTTCTACCTGCAGAAGGTTGCTACCTTCTCTCGTTCTCTAACTTCTACTGGAAGGGAGCTACAACCCCCTAGCTCTTGTACTAGCTGATATATTTACTAGTACATAGGTGCCAACCTATAGAAAGCTACAACCTTCTATCTTCCTCCAGGGACCACGTTTCATAAATTTTCAGACTGGATGCTCCTGGTACACAACAATACACATGAAGGCCTCATTTCATCTAATTTTCATATTGGACTCATTATCAACATTGAAGCTCAAAATCAATCACCACTGCAATACAACCATCAAATACATATGCATTACCCAATCATTGAAACTCAATCATAAATCTCTGAATCACCCACAACTGAATCACTGAAAGCCCATCGTCACTGAATCAAATCACAATCAAGCAATCTGAACATTCAGTATACTGTCATCAAACTACAGTCACCAGAACACAGAGCATAACCCAAAATTCTGCAACAGCCATGTCCAACTGTAACTTCAAATATCATATTACATAATGTATACGCTACTTAGATGTGTTGAACTAGCGTGTATACACACTTTTATCAAATCCAACCAGCGTATATGTCTGCAAATATTAATTCATAATTTTGCAGCCATTCCAAGCTTTAGTCATACCCAGATCATAACATTTATAGAACAACACATGCATCAGTATTCAGATCTAGACTATACATGATCAAACCATACAATGATAATTCATTCCAATCCTTAAGATCCTGATCCATCATTAGATCTTATCCCTCATCAACCACTAAGGTTCATCCTTGGTTCAGATCAAACAAAGCACCATAAGCCAATAACCTGCATACTAGATCTAACACTTCATCGGATATTCAATACTTGCACACTTTGGCATAATGATCTTCTCCTCCTTATATAGTTTTAGGCCTTTCTCAATACCATGGATCAAAACCACTTAGGACCAATACCTTGGACCAAATACCTAGGGTCAATACCTTGGACCAATACCATGGATCAAAATACCTTGTACCAAATACCTCGGACCAAAAACTTAACTTTCCAACATATACGCGCTTTTCCTTCTGTGAAAGTGCGTGTGTACGTATACGCTACTTGTGTTCAGTGAAGCTGTGTGTATACGCAGCTTGGTCAAGGTGAACCTGTGTATACCTCTCTATCTTCATTCTCTATAGTCTGATCTGTAATTCTTTGCTATTAACCTACTGCACTGTGAACTGTCATCTGAGAGAGTTTCCATTGTACATTACTTCTGAACTAATTCCTTTGAACTTCCCTGCATTTTTTCACATCTGTAAACACAACTGCCATGCATTCTATCACATCTGATATCTCTTCTATAGATTCATCTAGTTACCATATACAAGTGAGTTGTTCTGCTACAAGTGGGTTTCCTTCAAGTACAACACATGCATCATAATGCCAACATTCTCCCCCTTTGGACTTGATGGCAACCATGTTGGTGTTTATTACCGCAAGCTGTAGAAACTGTTAGAGATAACAAGCAACACCAAAATACTCTCCCCCTTTGCATTAAGGGCAAAGGGCGGACCAAGATATTCTCCCCCTTTGATATCAAGGGCAAAGGGCTAACCAAAAAGAGGACTTTCATATCTGAATAGCTGAATATAAACATTGATCATGCTCCCCCTAAGCACATGCTGAATTTTCTGATTAAAATCCCCCTTTGTACATGTTGAGATGCACTATATCATCCATGCTCCCCCTGAGCACATGCAGAGTCTGCAAATATTTTCCAAAATAATGACATGACTCTATAACTCAACTAAGTGACTTTGACCTTCTTATCACCAATGACTTATACATACATTAATCTCCCAACCAAGTGGGGATATACCAAATTTGACCCATCCTCCCAACCAAGTGGGGATATACCACTTGTTTATACATGATAGAAATTACATTGTCCATCCCATGCAAAGTGGGGATACAAATTACATCATATGACCAAAAAGGACTCATCAAAAGACTATGACAGACAGAGACAAATTATTACATCATAGGTCTTTATATGACCTTTACATCGAATGATATACATGACATTTATAACAGAGACCAAATATCTAAACAAGACCATAATAGTCATCAGCAACTATCATACACCATGTATGACCTGTACCATAAGCATCTATCAATAACATCCAGACCTATAACCTATCATCATAAGGTAAGAACTCATCATCACTATGCGTCTAAGTAAGCCATGTCTTCAAATAGCTATGTCTTCATGTGACCTACAATAACACCATTCTCTTGGCCAACCAACAATATTTATCGATATGCAACTTAAGTAATCATCCATGTATCCAACATATTGTATATCCATCAAAGAGAGCAAAATGTATCTAGCAAACCATGAGCTCATGGTCATTTGTCAAGATTTCTTGGTATCGTCAACAACAACAATCCTCAACCATGTGAGAGTCAAGAACTATAAGAATCCTGCATCATAACAGCACCATATGAACTTTATGCATTTTTGAAGGCATGATGACAACAACATAAAAGAAATGAGTGGCGCATCATCAAATAATGAAGTTGTGTACTCAAGATTTGTACTTCTCCTTGTCCTTATGAAGATCGCCATGTAAGCAACATATATGTACTATATGCATCATCAAAGAGTCATCCACAATCATCCATAAATCTGATCTTAATACCAACTATGCAATCCCAAGTATCATATGAGATTTTATCATGGGTAATTCATAACCGAAACTAGCAAGATGTATCATATAAGCATTATCATCATTGATCAGGCACCAAAGACTTCTAAACGTAATTCCAACAATGCTTTATTAGAAGCATAGCATGTTCTCCCCTTGAACCTATTCTACCTATTCACTGTCAGATTCGATCATTGCATATATCAGTAAGAAGTATCAAGGCATCATCATCAATCAGATATACATCAAGTTATCAACAACTTCTAAGGACCAAAAAACTTCTAAATAAAATCCAAAGACTCAAGTCATCTATGACAGAAAAGATAACTGATAATTGTCTGAATCATATCACATCAGTTTTTCTGAGACTGTCCCACAACATTTTTCTCAAACTACATATACGCGACTATGCAGCTTCGAACTCGCATATATACGTGACTTGTATTCATGAAACTTGCATATGAGATTTAGAACATTGAATTTTCATACTTTCAGCTTCCCCCGAGTCTGTTATATCTGTACACTATGCCATGCCACATTTTTTTGACTGTACTTCCTTCTTCTTCCATATCTTCGAGTGTGATGATGTTTTCTCCTTTTGGTATGGTGCCCAAAATTTTCTCCTAATTTCCTTTGCTATATGTCCAAACTTGTTACATGTGTAACATCTTACATGTTTCATATTTATTCTATAGTAGTCAATGGCTTTTTGACCAAACATATTGCAAGAAAAACAATATCCCTTAAAGTACCTGGAAGCTGATGATCTTTCTGTGTGATGGTCTTGAACCATTCTACTTCTGCATATCGCTGCAACCTGTCCAAGATTATGACATATAAGACATTTAACATTATTCATTTGAGGAAATAACTGACTATCACTTCCATAGTTAGGAGTAAAATATTTTCTTTGAAGAATTTCTTTCCTTGGTTGT
>APFE031052036.1:0-21492 GCA_000404065.3 Pinus taeda
AGAATTTGAAGTAAACTACTCTAAGCATAGAAGATCCCATAAATTAATAGAAACGGAAGGAGGGAAGAAGAAAGACAAAGAGAAAGGTGGAGAGAGAGAGAGGGAGTGACAAGGGAGAGAAGGAGAGAGAGTGAGGGAGAGAGGAGAGTAGGAGGGAAGAGAGAAGGAGAGAGAGAGGGAGAGAAAGGGAAGAGAGTGAAGGAGAGAAAGAGGGACGGAGGGAGAGATTGATAGATATGGAGAGTGTGTATGTTTAGGTGGTGAGATAGAGAGACAAAGAATGAGAGAAAGAGGGAGATAGAGATATAGATGAAAGAGGGAGAGAGAGAAGAAGAGAGAGACAAAGGGAGGGGCGAAGAGGGAGATAAATAGATATGGAGAGAAAGAGATTGTGTGTGTTTGCGAGGGTGAGAGAGAGAGAGAGACAGAGGAGAGATGGGGGAGATATAGATATAGATGACGGGGTGGGAAAGAGGGAAGAAGAGAAAGAGAGACAGAAAGGGAGAGAGAGAGAGAGATGGGGAAGAGAGGGAGGGGGAGATACATTATTATTCACTGAAGTAGATACATTGATTTTAGTGTAGATATTGATTTCTAATGCTATTTGATTGTTTGCACTAGATACATTGATTATAATGCAAATTTTAATTTCTAATCCTATTTGATTGTTTGCATTAGTTGCATTGATTTCAGTGTAGATGTTGATTTCTGATTTGATGTAACTAGATGTATGATGTACCTTAATTTCAGAGTAATTAAACTAATAGTGTGCATTGATTTCAATGTAAGCATAAAAAGTAATTATTAATGATGTGCATTGATTTCTATGTTAAAGTAATTCAACCATAAATCAAATACTTGAATTTTCATCTTTAAAATGTTCACTTACCTGAAATGTTTGCTTCCTAAAACATTAAACTATTTGTATTTGAGTACATTTTCATTATTTTCATTTTCCATCATTCAACATTATTACTCACTTTGCATTCAAACGAGATAATAGAAAACAACTACCATTGAAACTTATTTGGGGTTTAACACTCCATAAGTCACATTGATTGACATTGGAGAAAACTAATATTAATATTGGAAAGCAAGAAAGATAGGGTATGGTGTTTATTACAAATTCTCAAGTTAAAGATTTGTATAGTGTGCAATTTCAATTGCGTTTTTCTTATGATCAATGTGAAAAATTGGAAAAACTAATAGGTGTGACAATAAGAACACTAGAAGAAATTGTTCTGGATTGATCACAATGAAGACTCTTTGTAATTCACTACATTTTTATTATTCACATTTTCTATCATTCGACACTATTAAGTTGTCACTTTGCATTAAAAAAATGTATTTCATCATTTTTCATTATTTAATTTATTAAAGGTCTCTATCATCACAACAAACTTAGAACAAATTTAAAAATGAAATGACCATATTAATCTTAAACATACTTAGCATATTTAAAATGATCAAAATAATTAGATGTTCATCAATTTTTCCATGGCTTCACAAGATTGAAACCAACCTAGATTCATCTTAACCCTGGACCTATCAAGCACTCAGAGGAATCAAATCTCTTGAAGCGCAAACATTTCCTGAAGTTTTGCAATAAAAAAAGAGGTTTACATCTCAAGAGATTTTATCCATGCCTACGCTTAATAAATTTAAGATTAAAATAGATATATACTGGTTTCAAAATCTACATTAACATGATAAATGCAAATGAAGTGCTAAGACGAATAACATCCTCGAGTCAAAGATCATAATCTAATGTATATATAATCCTTAAATTTACATTATACCACAAGCCATTTAATGCTCAGAGAAGCACTCACGGATTCCTCTTCACTCAGCCAGAGATTCGTAAAATATAATGTGAAAAATAACTGTACTCGATTGTGCAAAAAAAATTGGTCAACCACACAGAAACAAGACTGGAATGTCAGTATTAACTCTCCAATTAAACATCTTAGTACAGCACACTATAAAAGACAGAATAGAATAGAATAGGATTATATCAGAACAAACTGTGTATGGGAAGAAGATTGCTTCACCATATCACTGAGTTTTTGAAAGAAACGCCTAACTACACATGAAGGAATTATATTTGTGAGGTTGAGAACTCAGGTTCCATTTCCTACCTACGGGTAATTAACTGGTGAGACAACTCAGACAAAGCTCCAAGGAAAAATTTATAACCATTTTGTTGAGAATTTAACCTGACATATGTATTCCATGGAGCTTTTCCTTTTCGACTGCCCCGAAATCACCACTGCAAGGATCAGCATCCATCATCATCTGTACAACTTCTCTCATGGTTGGCCTCAGTGCTGGGAGTTTGTAAGTACAATGTACTGCTATTTTCAGGACCTTGAACATTTCTTCTTTAAACGACCTGGAAATTCTGGAGTCAAGAACTTCAAGAGCATCTTCCTGGGAACGAATCTTGTGTGAAACCCAGTATACAATATCTTTGTTCTCACCAAATCCTGGTTCAATTGGTTGCTTGCCAGTAAGCAGTTCCAACAGGACCACACCAAAACTATAGACATCACTCTTTTCTGTAACCCTCAAAGAGAACCCATATTCTGCATAGCAAAATTGGATATAATTATTGAACCATTCAAAACAGAACTGATACATAGATACAAAAATAAATGAACTGTGGAAAAGGTTAAAATCAATAACTGCAAACCCATAAAAACCTCAAAAGAGAACTACCTTTTCTATAGCAAAGGTGCAAAATAGGGAAGAAAAGTACTACCAGGAGCAATGTAACCATGGGTGCCTGCAAATGCTGTCGTTGAGTCCCTTCCACAATGAGCTTGAAGAAATTTGGCAATACCAAAATCAGCGATCTTTGCCTCATAAGATTTATCCAGCAAAATATTGGTAGATTTTACATCTCTGTGAACAATTGCAGGTGAGCAACCATGATGAAGATATGCTAATCCATGGGCTGTTCCCAATGCAATCTTGTAACGTGTTGGCCAGTCCAAGTCCAAACCACTTCCTCCTGATGCCTTGTCTTCATTATTTTTATGTAGAGCATCAAACAAATTCCCATTTGGCATGTATTCATATACCAATAGATTTGAATGACCATTAGACAAACAACAATAAAGCTTCACAATATTTTTATGGCGAATTGTTCCCAAGATATCCACCTCTGCCTTCATCAATCTATTTAAACCGTTGTCCCTCTTCCTGTTGTTGTTCAATGTCCATATTCGTTTTACTGCTACAGTTTCACTGGTTCGCAAATCCACGCGATACACCTTGCCCGATCCTCCACTTCCTATGACATTTTCTTCATCTAATAAAGCTTTGAAAATCTCTTCTTGAGAGAAGCTTAGGTTATGAAAAGATGTAAGGGTCCAAGAAGAATTGTCCCTTTTATCCATTAAGTCAACTTGATTTTGGTGATGTTTTCGCTGAAAAACTACTAATCCAATCACAAATACTAACAATGCTGTGCCAATTATGAACCCAGAGATAATTCCAATTTGTCTGGATTTTTTCCCAGAATGAGAATTAGAACAAGTCCCAACTATATTGTTATTATTAGAATTATCATTTCCAGATCTTTTAGCACAGAGCCCTGGATTCCCTGAAAAGCTTTGTCTGTTAACCTCACTGATGAGTGAATCTGGAACGGGCCCAGTTAACTTATTGTTCGATAAGTCAAGAAAACTGAGCTTCAGTGCACCGAGACTCTCTGGAACAGAACCAGATAGTTTGTTGTTTGAAATATTTAAGGAGTTCAGATCAGCAATATATCCCAGTGACTCTGGAATTGATCCTTGCAAATTATTTTCTGCAAGATTAATAACAGCCAAAGAATCACATGAACCAACTTCATCAGGAATGGATCCCTCCAACATATTCTTCTGCAGATTCAGATCGCCCAACTGCCTCAAGCTCCCAATTTCCTTTGGTATTGGACCTGAAAAGTGATTATTGTTTGCTTCAAGTTTGACTAATAGCGTCGCCATGCCAATCTCCGGTACCAGTATCCCGGAGAATTGATTATTCTGAATACACAACTCTGTTAATTTCTTTGCATTTCCAATGTCAGAATCAATTCCCCCGACAAAATTATTGAAGCTTAGATCAATCATTTTAACATTTGGCAATCCCCAAATTCCTTTGGGCACGACACCATTCAGACTGTTATTTTTAACTCTAAAACGCACCAAAGTTTTGCAATCTCCATAAGTTTCAGGCAGCTCTCCTGTAAGAGAGTTATAGACAACCAAAAAATATTGCAGATTTCCTCCTCTGCACATATCTCTTGGCAGCGGGCCATTAAACTGGTTTTCGGAGACATCGAGCAAATTAAACTTGGATAGACTGCCAAGTTTCTGTGGTAGTTGACCTGTCAAATTATTCTTATACAATGATAAACCTTCAAGATATTGTAACTCCCCAATGCTTTCAGGAATTTGGCCAGTCAGTTGGTTCGTGTTGGCCTCGAATGAAACGAGGTTTCTCAGATTACCAATTTCCTCTGGAATGTTTCCACTAAGCAAGTTCTTTGATGCATCAAAATATTTCAGAAATGTGAGATTACACAGCTGTCGAGGTATGTTTCCACTGAGACTGTTATTGTAGAGCTCCAGTTTGGAGAGGTTTTTGAGTTTGGAAATTCCACTTGGAATAGATCCATTCAGGTCATTGCTAGAAAGATCTAGAAGATCCAGATCTGTAAAGTTCAGAATAAAACTCGGAATCTGTCCCACCAGATTGCAGCAAGCTAGGTAGAGAGAATTGAGTTTATTCAAATTCATAAACTCCTGAGGTATTTTTCCTGGGCTGAAGGGATTATTTGCCAGGTTCAGAGAGGTCAATTCTGGTAAATTTCCTACAGAAGCAGGGAATGCACCTGTGAAGTTGTTGAATGTCAAATCTAGAATTCTCAGGGATTTCAATGGAGAGAAGTCTGGCAAAGTACCAGATAGAGAATTATTGGAAAGATTCAAGTACTCAAGTTTGCTGCAATTCATGAGGGTTTGTGGAAGATTGCCCTGAAGGTTATTTACAGCCAGTTGAAGTTTCTTCAAGTTTGTCAAACCGCATATATTAGAGGGAAAAGGACCATTCAGAAATTTAGTTTCAAGTACGACTTCAGTGACCATACCTGTAGAATTGTCGCAGGTAATTCCATCCCAAGCGCAAGGCGCATCAATGGAGTCCACCCAGTTTTTCATGGAAGAATGAGGATCTTGCAAGCTAGATTTCATTAGCAGTAAATTTTGAGCCTCTTGAGGAAGAGCTTGCGCTCTGATCATCTTCTGCGAGACCCATGAAAGCAGCACCAACACTACACTCCAAAATACAATCTTATCCTCCATCGTTTTTTCTGTATCTCACAAGCCTATATTGCAAGTTCAGGCTATTGGGTATTTTGCAAGCATAGCTATATTTATGGCCATGGTATTTTCTGGGAAAGTTACTTATAAGATATCCAGCTGCCACCATGGCGTTGCAGTACAGAAAGTAACTGTAACCCGTGCAGAACTTAGTTGGAGGCAATGACAATGATCTGCATCGATGGCTCCCCTGAGGTATGAACAACCTTACCCCGCCACAAATTTCCAATCTTGACTCTGTGTGACTCCAAAATAACCTGATATGAATTTGGGAACCCAAGGTGTGGAAAATGACTCAAAGTACCCCACCTTGCTTTGACTAACAACAGTCTTACTTGCTTTTCGAGCAGTGACAGAGATGACCCCAGCAGCCATTAACGCCCAAACACGTACTATTATCTTTATGAAAGCGGACAAACAAGTCACGGTAAGGAGGTCTTCCATTCAAACTTCTCAACCCTGGTGAGTGCATCCACTCACGTTTTGATTATGATTGGACGTGCTCAAATGAGATGGAGGCATTTTGGTGAAGAAATTGGAATCAGATTTCATTGGACCTTACAGTCTTACCACTTCAGAAAGCCTAATTCCTTGGGATGTGGCGGAGGATAAGAAGTTACACGTGACAGGTCCTGTCTTGCAAACACGACAAGAAATATTCGTATTTATCGATTGATGGCTAAGTTTATTTTATTCGGTGATCGTTGGGTTGTATTTAAAAGTATTTTGAAAAGTTCTTAAATCATTAAAAAAATTGGTTGATTTTTATTCCAACGTTGTTGATAATTTTGGCTAAGCCATCACTTTCATGAAATACTTTAAGTGTGTCGTACGTTTATAAAGGTTGTGATATTTTTCAGTTAAATACATTTTTATAAACGTGTGGATTTTCTTTTCAATTTTTTAGTGATCTTTGTTGAAATTTATTAACAAAATTTCACTTTTTATTATATTTATCATAATTATGTTTGGTTAGTTAAAAATATTATATACATTAAGTGAGGATTATTTTTTAATTATATAAAAAATATAATAAAATTTATAAATTTTTTTGGAAAGCTAAATAGGTAAGCTTGTGAAAATGTGAAGTGTTGTGAGTGAGACCACTTATATTTAAACCCCCAACTGTTTATTTGTTGACTTTGTGTTGGGTGACTTGGTTCACCTAGACTTATAATGGTAGCTATAGGAATCAACTCTGTGTCATGAGAGTACTGTCTCGTTGTTTGATTTCTCCAATTAACAAAAAATAAAATAAAATAATAATGATAATAATAAAATCATGAGATAAATTAATCTATCAATTCTTAAAATAAGTTTTATTTAATATTTTGTTAGTAGGATGTAGTTTAGGTTATTGGGAGAAATGTCATGATCTTCCTTTTTAACTTTTTTGTCGATATTTTAGAGAATCTTTAGAGAACTAAAACACATACTACTAAGATATGTCTTTATCGAAGTGGTGCCGGTGCTGAAGTACGGTTTGTTCTTCTATCCACCTAGATTCAATTCCAAAGAAGAAGTTTGTCTGTTGTTATAAGGTTAGAAGATTAGAAGTCACCATCCAATCTAATCTAATAAATGAAGAAATCATTTTATAGAATAAGAAGTAAAAGAACCTATCATCTTTTCACACTTAAATGTTGAAGATGAAAAACACTTCCTCTTAGAGTTTCTAACCCATACCTAAATGAGTTGAACTATATAAATTTAATGGTTAGTAACCTCTATAGACACTAATCCATGACAAATATCAAAACACTTACTTCATAATACATCTCACATTTTAAATTAAAAAAAAAAAATTAATAAATAAACTATATTTCACTTTATTTTAAAATTATTCGTATTATTAATTATAAAAAATCAAAATGAATTAAAATTATACATAATTAACTTCTTAATCAATGGGATTCTAAACTTGTAAATAGGCTTGCTACAATACTATGGGCCAATACCATGGCTTATCAGTACCCCACCCCAGAAAACCTTAACTCATTTCATAAAATACTTGATTGTATGACATTTTTTCACATGTCAAAAAAACTATAACTCATTTAATTAATCAATTTATTTAAAATGGTCAAAAGGGCATAACTATTTTTAACCTAAAATTCAACCTTGATTTGTGACTACTATTGGCCTAGATTAATCTTAACTCCATATCTACCAACAACGAAGAGGGATCAAATCTCTTGATGTGCAAACTTCTTTTATAGTGAAAAGATATTTGATCCCTCCCGAAACTTGAAGAGGGATCAAATCTCTTGATGTGCAAACTTTTTTTATAGTGAAAAGAGATTTGATCCCTCCCGAAACTTGGTAGATCTCGAGTTATGGATCTAGGGTGGTCTTTCCCTCTTTAAAGAGTATTTCCACCTTTAGATAGGTAGATCTAGAGTTATGGATCTAGGGTGGTCTTTCCCTCTTTAAAGAGACTTTCCCCCATTAAATAGGCTATATTGCACATGAAAACCATGGGTGAATACGTTATTTGTATTTTAATGTATGATTATTTGTATTTTCATTATTTTATTAATTTTGTTTACATAACATAACAATGTGGCTTAGTTAAATATCAACCATCTACTTAACAATTATTGACAATTAAATTAAAAATGTGGAAACCCTATTCCAAAATAGACATGCCTATTTGCTTATTAGATTTCAATTTCATGAAGATTTGTTAAATTACAAACTTTCCTAAAGCTTTAGAGTCATCAAAAGCTATAAAGATCTTTAAAAACAACTTATATTAATGGTTTTTTAAGCATAATAATAATAATATATAATAATTAATATTTTTTTTGTTATCTAGACGAATGGGCAATTGAGTTGGTCTCATTAGGTATGGGTTGATACCCATTAGCTACCACACTAAGCTCCCATTGAGTCCATAAGTGTCCCCAAAACAGAACCAACATTGTAAATTAAGGGGGGTTTTTAAGCCTTTACATCGAACTTCACAAAGACTTCATATCACTCGAGGTGAATACATTACTTTTTAAGATTCGATTAAATCATTTTTTCTTTATTTGTTTGCATTATAAAAATAATGAAAATGTTTATTTAGAATATTTAAATTATTTTTTAAAATATTAATATAAATCAGCTATTATAGAGTTAAATCTCAACTATTTATTAATAATTATTGATAATTAAATTAAATTAAATGGTGGAAGTTCTATTCCAAAATAGACAGTATATCTACATAATAGGTTTCAATTCAAAAGATTTATCCAAATTAGCAACTTTCCTAAATTTTTAACTCATCAAAACTATTAACATCTTAAAATGCTCATCTTAATATTTTTTAATCAAAATAATGAATTAAAAAATAAAATAAAATCTTTCTATCTAAAAAAATTGGCAATTCAGTTGGTTTAGTAGACATAGGATTGATTTGTATTTCTACCGCTCTAACCTCCAAGTGAACCCATACATGCCTCCACACATGGCCCACATTGTAAGTTAAGGGAGATTTCACACACACTTCTTATCAAAAAGATTTTCGATCGACATGTCCATGTATGAATGCTAAATAATAAAAACTTATTAAGATTTAGTTCTTCATTATAAAAAATAATAGAACTTCAATTTTCTTTTAACATTTAAAAGAGTTTACTTAAAATAAGTTTATATTATTTTTAAAAATTTAATATAAATATTAAAATTAATTTCAATTTAAAATATATATTATAAATGTTTTTTTTTATTCCATAAATTTAAATTTTTAATTTTATTATCACTTCATAAGTCATCATAAACTTTAGATTTACCTAGCTTGAAGAAGGATTAAACCTTTGAAAATGGAAACATCTTTTGAGTACAAAACTTGAAAGAAATTTTCATATATAGAGTATGCTTATTAATTATATATTCTCAAATATCACAATTATGATAATGAGTCATTTTATTTAAATTTATTTTAATGTAATATGCATATTATGATTTTTTATCAAAAAATTATGGATTGTACTTCTACATATATGAATCCTCTTGCCACTTAATAAATTTGAGGTTAACATGGATCTATGTTGGTTACACACACTTTGAATCAAGAAACACCTATCAATGAAATATGAATTTTCTCTCTCTATATGTGTTATGGAAATATTTTACTTAATATGTATGATGGGATAATAAATTATACATCTCTTTTCTTTTCAAATAAATGAGTATTATTTTCATTATATAAAAAATCTAGTTTCTGAGCCAATTCCCTTACAAATATCATCAAATCTCGAATTCACTAATTACATCAAGATCCAACTCAGCAATTGGTTCAAAATTCCACAAAATTGAGATCCTAAACTTATGACTCCCCTTGCTTGTTACTCTAAATAAATGTCGGTTAAAGTCACGACAAAATACTCCTAACAACAAGAGAAATTTACAAAACATATTAAAACTTCAAATTGAGCAAGAGTATGAAAAAAATCCAAATTATCCCATTGTTCATGCGGTGGAGCGGTTTTGGTTATTTTGTTTACCTCCACCAGCCTTAACACTTCCCTGATCCTTCTTCATTGTAGATTGAAATACATCTGAAATTTGTGGTTGACTGCTTAGCCTTTTGTTTAACTCTGCCTCTTCTTCCTGATCTTGTTTTTTAGAAGGTCCACTTATCTTATTAAGATTTTCAGTCACATAGCTAGTTGAATCTACTCTCATAGACAGAAGTGAGATGACTTCCCCTTGCATTGGCACTTCTTGAGATGAATAATTTTGAATGTGAAGGGGGGGGGATTGTTCCTTCTTGACGGGGCATGCATCCTTTGATGGCTCCAATTCAAGTATTCCCCATTTGCTTGCTCAAGAACTTCCTCACCTTTTTCCAAAACTTTGTTTTCCACAATGGAGTTTGCTTGTTCATTCCCATCTAGTGATTGCAAAGTTTCAAATGGATTGGTTGACATAGAAGAAATATTTTTAGCATGTCTAGGGTTTCTGTCCACTGGTGTCTTTCCCCTATTGTTACCATTTCTTTGAGTTTTCCACTATTCGTCTAGAGGAAGCGTTATAGAATACCCTTTTTCAGGTTGAAATTTTCTGTAATAATGATAAAATGGTTGTTTTCATGATAAATTCGACATTTTAATGATAGTGGTTCATAATCCAAAACTTAAATATGGACCCATTCTCCTTGCATCAATTTTATTTCAGGAGGTAACCCTTTTTCTAGATCTACCTCTATCCAAAATTTTGCACAGGCAAGCTGAAAACCTTTTAGTTTGGCACGTTGGAGGTATTTGCCCAATCCATTTCCAATGAATTTCAAGTAATCATGATTCTGACAGGAGAGAGGAAGACCTAGTAGCTTAACTTATACTGAAACTACATTGGGTGTATCCTCATCTAGATCAAAATTGAGAGACCAAGAGTTTAAATACATTCCTCTACTACCAAAGAAATATGGTCCATTTCTGAATATTATATTATGGTATTCCTTGAGTTCAAAGAAAAGCACAAAAAACCCATTTGTTGCAAGCATGCATTCCAATCCTTCCCTTAATTAATGGCTTCCAAGTTTTTTCAATCCATTGATCCATGGATTTGGGTGATGGTCATATGCCAGTAAATTTAATGACCAGAGCTTTGCCTGTAAAAGAAAAGGATGTCTCATGGAACATCGTTGGGAGAGCAGTTGATGGAATATTTGTGGATTTATTCATAAAATGTGAATGATGTTCCTTTGGACGTTATTAACCACTATGTGTCAACTACCCTATAGAAGTACACATTTTTGCAAAGGAATTCCATCATGTTCGAGCAATTAAATATCCATAATTTGTCATCATCATTCATTAGTTCATCAAAGTTGTAACTCCAAGTTCTGCAGGTCGGTGGGCCATTGGAAAAATGATTATAATATGTCTATAAATCCATGTAAAACATGTAGGTAAGCTTAAGAATTTTTTCTAACGAGTTTTATCCTAGGGAGTTTCTTAACCTTGTTAATTATTTTGTGTTTCTAAACACGAAATAATTAATAGATTTTTTCTCCTAGATATATCCACAATGACAGGGCCGGGTTTGGTCATGATGTCTTAAGTAAGTCCTAGTGTATAGAGTCTATGTATTTTCATCGTACTATATCATGTCTTTAGTCTAACAAAATTTGGTTGAGTCTAAGTGTATATTTTTAATTATTAAATTTCTAGTTGGTTAGGAAATTTAGAAATTTGGATTAAATTGTAAAATCAAATGATTGTAAAAGTTGAAGGGGGTAGTACTCATAGTTATACCCTTTACACCTCAACCATGGAAAATTTTAGGGGTGAATTTTTACCGTTGGGCTAATTAAGGGGTTTTATATTTTTATTGGGCAAATATTTTGTATCATAGTACATTGTTACAAATCGCCTCAAATTTATTTTATAAAAAAAATTAGGTATGGAGGTTAGCTCATCTTATTTTAAAGGAGAGGGTAAAAAAAGTAAATTTGGCCCTTGAAATTAGGAGTTACAATCTTTCATTCACCCTCATTTTATTTATGATAGTTATAATAAAAATATAAATACAGTGGAGGTATGGTAAATAAATAAAAGCTCCTTTTATACTTACTCCAAAGGTATGGTAAATAAATAAAAATACAAATAAACTAGAGATATGGTAAATAAATAAAACTTCTATTTATATTTAGTCCATATCTCTCCTTCTATTTAAGAAGGCTCAAAAATGAGGTTTCATTTAAGTGAATCCTATGGGCGAAATACCATATTTATAAAACAGGTATGGTAAATTAATAAAAATATAAATAAACGAGAGGTATGGTAAATAAATTGAACCTTTTTTTATATTTACTCCATATGCCACCTTATATTTGTGAACACGCAAGCGTGTAAATAAATAAAAATATAAATAAACTATAGGTATGGTAAATCAATAAAACCTCTTTCTACATTTAGTCCATAACCCTCTTTCTATTTAAGAAGACTCAAAAAAGACGTTTTGTTTAATTGAATCCTATGGGCCAAATACCATATTTATAAGAGAGGTATGGTAAATTAATAAAAATATAAATAAACAAGAGGTATGGTAAATAAATAAAACAATTTTTATATTTACTCCAAAAGCCACCTTATATTTACCAACACTCAAAAAATGTGTTATATTTAGGTGAAGCCCATGGGCCAAATACCATGGGCCAAATTATTATTAATATCATGCAAAAATTGTTATTAACCCTAATTTTAGTATTAATAAAAATAAAGATGGCACATTGTACTCACCCATGGTATTCACATGGAACGCAACCTATTTAAAGGGGGGAATTAAACTAGCATAGATCCATCTTTATCAAATATCGTGATATGCAAACTAACATAGAGTGAAAAATTATTTGATCCATCTCGAGGCTTGGTAGATCAAAAGAAAAAATGGATCTTGTAATTAATTGTCAGTTAAACATTTTAACTTGGTTAAAATAAAAAAATAAAATAAAAATCAGTTATTAATTTTATTAATTTTTATAAATTACTAATAGTAGTTTCTAAGCTCTAGGTTTATGATAACCCATGGTATTGACCCATGGTATTCATGTGAGCATAGGCTATTTAAAGGGGAAATTCTATCAGCTTAGATCCATCTTAATTCCGGGTCTACCAAGTGCTAGGAGGTATAAATAGATTTCATCCCTCTAAGAGTAGTAGATGTGGAGTTAAGATGGATATAGGTTGGTTTTTATGATAATGAAGATATTAAACAGACATAGGAAATTATATTTTAAAAAAATCTTAAGGTGAATGGTTAAAGCTACATTTAGTCACTTCACAAAATTTAGTAAAAAATACAAATATCTGCATTAATACTGGTTCTTTTGAATTAACAAAAAAATAAATCAAAACAATGAAATCTTAACTCTTTCTGCATCACCCTCACATAAGAGAGATAGTCACTGCCCAAATTTCCCACAATTTTTCAAACATTCTCAATATGGTATCTTCATGAACAGTTAAGGTACTGACCTTGGATTAGTTGTTTGAAAAATATGTTGGTTTGTACAACCTTTCATCTTCTCTGCTATTCTTATTTTGTCGTAACAATCTATAGGGGTTGGGTCACTGCACCATATTGTCCTAAAAGGAAAATATTGTGCACCAAAAAAGAAATTAATCCACATGTTACAACGCTGTTAAAAATGGTGTGAAGGTAGTGCATTATGCTAATAAGAAATTTAGATTGGGAGAGACATAATTAAATTTTATTATTTAATTGAAGATTTCCAATTAAAATAATAATGAATCTACATTTATATATTTATATATTGATTGGAAGGCTTCTGACAATGGTCACTTCTTTTCACTAGATCCCCTTCAGGCCTTTGGGATACCTACTACATCATTATATTATATAGTTGGGGCTTGCTACTTGTTAGCGTTTTGGGGTAAACAAACTTGATGTGTTTTTCTTTTTTTATCTCGCAGCTGGAGTCTATGGAATAAGAAAGAAATTTGATAGCTTGGCAAAAGTGGTAGCTTGACAAAAGTAGTAGAGAAAACATTAATCTCTCCTACCATGACGAAAATGACCACTAAAACTTGCAACATTGTTTGTAGGAAGTGAAAGTTATGTTTCTTTTTTCCAAACATGTATGTTAGTATATCACAGTTTAGTGAATATGTTTTATTATTATCATATATGGCTTCATACTTTAACAAAACATTGTCCAAGACTTCACAATGTTTTATTATTCAGTGAAAGATTTTCCAAGATCTTACAAGATTTCATAATTTAGTGAAAGATTCGCCATGACTTTACAAGATAATATAATCTGGTGAGAGATTCGCAAACATGTATATATATATATAATTAGTGATAAATCGCCTCCCATTTTTCCTATGTCTCATGGGGATTCGGCCATTTATTATACATATAAATTTAGGGTGGTTCTTAAAATTTTCTTTGACCTCAACTTAGTGTCTAGAAACCTTTTGAGGGTTGAAATTATGTCTATCCCCTCAATTTATTTTTAATTTTGGTTTTCTAGCAAAAAATGACAAAACATTAGCCAAAAAGTGGTCAAAACATTAAAATTGAGAGAAAATAAAACTCTCTCTAAGTGGAAAAAAAAAATTGTAGAGAACTTGTTCATTCACAAGGAAGAATTAAATAGAAAACCCCAATTCCAAGGTAGAAAAAACAACAAAAAATTCTTTGGGGCCAAAAAAGAATAGTGTTTTTAAAGAAAAATAATTTTCTAGGTTCAGTTAGTTGAAGAAAATTTGTGGGTCCAAAAGAAGTCAAATTTTCAAGGTCTTTAATCAAGGGAAAAACCAAAAATTTTAACAAAAAATGGACTTATGGACCAAGCTGATTAAATCAAAACAAAAAATTGGGAAAAAAATGTCAAAATAATATCTTTTGGACCAGGAAGAAAAAGGAATTCTTAGGGAACTTGAATTTCTTCATCAAGATCAAGAGATGAGATTTAATTTTGGCATGAATCAACCAACAACTAGATGTTATTCTCTAGGATCAAGTCAAATTTGTGCAACTTATTGGACCTAGCCATTTTCCACTTGGAGGGGGGTCTAGATCTCTATTTTTCTATAAATTGAACCTGAAGCTCCTCATTGTAACATATGATCTTTGGATTGTGTACTAGCTCTGAAAGCTTTGCCATTTTCTTCCTATTTATGTAATAAATAAAAAAGTATTTAGGGGTTTATTATGGTGTTCTTCTCAGCTTATTATGGTAATGTGTTATGAATTATGCTTATAATTCTAATATGGTTTTTAATATTTGTTAAATTCTTTAGCCATTTGGATTTATATATGCTTGTTTGCATCTGTATTTGGCTTAGAAACACTATTGATTTGTTATATCTAGTGAATTTTTCTTTGAATTGCTAGAGATTCTTTTCATTGTGTGGCTCACCCCTTCTGAATCTAACAAAATCTTTTGAAGTTTTGTAGAAACATTTTTGTGATCATGTATTAAGGACTTGGGGCAGTTCATTTTTGAATCAACAAAGTACTCAAGCTAGTCATCTGGAGAAGTTCTTATTTGAACCACCAATTTACTTGACACGTGATAACTGAGAACCCATAGTGTGGTTTTTCTGAAGGCTCATAATAAGATCCATATATATATATATAGGGTTTTCTTTGCCATCCATTTAAAGGGAAATTCATGTTAATTTAATTTTTTTAAATTTATTGTGCTATAATTAATTTATGCGCTTCTTGAGAGCTAATGTTATTGTGAAAATTGTAGATCAATCGTAAATAATTCCTTTAACTAGATTTAGTAATTCGTAGAAAAATTTAATATGTACATTTTGCAAATTGTTCATAGTCCATTAGAAAGTTTATTTGATTTTTTAAATATATATTGTGGGACCCTTAGCCCCCTAAAGAAGGTTTCCTTAACTTTAGAATGATTTTTTTAGGCTCAAATAAATTTTGGAATCGTTTATTTTTTATAGCGTGGGGCCCACAAACATTTTTTAATTTTCTAAAAGGTTGGGATATTGGATTTATGAGATAGAAATTTTGGAGGAACCCTGCGATAACCTAGCGACAATTTTTTTTTTTTTAATCTCAAGGAGGTATGTGAAAGTTTACTTTCCAAAATTGATTAGTAGCCATAGGGATTTTCCTCAAATATTATCAAAGTCACAAGCTTAATGTTGGTGTTCAAAATAAATTGGTTTTTGCAGAGGTCACCAAACTTCAGAGGCTTTAAGAATTTTTACGAGGGTTTATCAAATTTTCTCTTGGGGGCTTTCTCTTAACTGGATTTAATTTGCAGGTTCTGTAACTATTACTTTAAGGGAGCGGCGGGCCCTTTTATGCCTATCTCTTACTCACAGAATATAAATTGAGATAGATGACCTCTTCTAGAGAGTTTCTCAATCATAAAATTGGCAAAAACATTATTTATCGAAGGTTTGTTTTAGTCTTCAAGAAATTTCTGGAAGGTCACATGCATATTCAATTCCTTTCTTCAAGGTCATAGGCATTTAAGGCATTATACCAATATTTTTCATCTGAGTTTTTTTTTCATTAACCCTTATTTTATTCACAGATTCCTCAACGAATTTCAAAAGGGGTTTCAAAGAAAGTTTTGGAGACTTATCAACATTTGCAAACCCTAAATTCCTTAACAAAATTTCTATCTCAGCTGCAAAGGGGATCCATATTATTTTTAAGATATTTTTACCATTCATCTTTGCAAGATTTTTTTTATCCATCCTTGTAAAAAATTGCTAAGTCTGAGAGCCTTTTAGAGGGTTATTTCCACTAGTAGATGTGAGCATATAAGTTGCATTCAACTCTAGTGTGAGAGGCATTAGTCCCTAAACGTTAGCAAAGTCCCATAATAATTAATACAAATCTAATTTAGATCTAATCGATTTGTTTTAACTGTGGGGATTGGCTTATTTTTCTCTTGGTTGTAAGTAATCCTTTTATCTATTAGTGTAAGAAGATATTCTTAGGGTATGATATATTTAGATTTAAAGGAGAATTATTTAGTCATCTCAGAATGAGATACTCAATATTTTTGGAAGATACTTGAGCCTTGAGTTTAAATTCTAAACCGTGATCTATTTCTAGGCTGATTATGAACATTATGAACATTATTTGATGACTAGTTTAAATTTGTTTGCATAATTCTTGATTGTTGGTTTCATTTGGTTTTGTAGATAAACTGACCTATACTCAGTTTTGCAAACACTCAAAATCATTTCTTGTAAGGATTTGTTTTGTTGATATAACTTGTGCGTTTGTAGCAACCTTTGGATCACATGCTTTTGAGATTAGTTCAACTTAAAAGCTTCATTTATCTTTGGAAGTGATTAAGAAGAAAATATTGATGAAATTTCCTTCAAAACTTAATAAATTTTGATCAAATTTTTAGTCTTGGTGAAGGCAATAAATTTAATGGAGACTTGATCCACTGCTTTGGAGATATTTGCAGTCAGATTATAAAGTGATCAACCCATCATTCTAAAGAGAGGATTATCTTTATAAAATATTTTCATTGTCCTTGAATAAAGATCATTTTTCCTTTGTCTCGAGGGCATCTTCCATTGTAGAGCATCAATAATAAAAGTGAATCTTTCTTTTAGGGAGCTTGGGATTTTGGTTCCTTTGCTTATTTAAAGTGGAGAGCTAACCTACTAACTAACTGACCCTTTCTAACTTACATTTAGTGCATTTTATTTTCATTTCTAATTTAGTTCAAGTTGCACATGCATTCTAACTTGGATTTTCTTACATTGCTACTTCATTAAATTGCATTGAATACTTACTATACTGCTTCATTTGCAATAAAATATTTTATGTAGTCTTTATAATCATTATTAGAAATCCCATCTTCCATTTGATAAGTGTTATTTCACTTAATAATTCTTACTTGCTTCAACTGTCTAAATAAGTAAAGAATTTCTTAAGAAAACTATTGTTTAAAGATATTTTGGGCCTTTTGCTAATTCATCTAATGTTAATTATCATTTCCTATTGTTTTGTTGAATATTGTCATAAGCTAGTGATATTTTCTTTCGGTATATCTATCCTTTTGTCATTGCAATCATATTGTCGTTTTACTTCCCTTGAAGCAATATTGAAATTGTATGTCATTGAAGCAATCATACCTTATTGACATTTGCATTCTCATCTTGAATTTTAGATCTAACTTTCATCTTAAAATTTATTTTCAAGATTAAGCTTGGTTGATAGAAAGTATTAGGGCTATGTTCCCCATCCAATTTGCAAAGTTTAGACCCTCACTTGTAGTTAACATGATGACCTTGCAGTCATTAGGGCCACAGTCCCTGCAGCGCCAGAGGTACTCGGGTGGTTAGAACACTAGAGAATGTATTGTCAAAATAGTCTTTTCTGTATTTCCTTGGGTTTCTCTCTACAACTTACATTTGAGACTAGATTCAAAAAAATTGAGGAGAAGGTTTCATCTAGATTAGCCATTTTAATTAAAATTAACCAATATTTTGTACTCCACCTAGTTTAGCTTTGCATTTCATCCTTCTAATTTTTCATCTCTTGTGGCATTGTTATCATTGTGGGCATTATATCTTCCTTGGAATATTATATCATTGTTCTTGTACTCATCTTTTATTATATTTATCATTGTCTATTTACACTATCATCTTATCTTGAGCATTTTCTAGAAACTACAAGTTATTTTTGTTGTCTCATTTCTAACTTCTTGCAACATTGTTGTTATTGTAACTTCCAAATCTATTTACCTACAATTATTTAAATTTACATTTGAGCATTGATTAAGGCATTGGATCATTAAATTGTGTTGAAACTAGCAACAAGAAATGTTAAAAATAGCATCAAGAAGAATCCTAATTTAATTTGTCCTTGAATTAAATTAGGAATTAAATTGTAATTCTAATTCTCATAGCAACTTGTAATAGTTAACTAAGTTAATTTGACTTAGTTGGCTCAATTAATTCAAGTTGGGAGTCTATCTAGAGTCATGTAGAGAGGTTCCTAAATTTTATGGGGCCCAAGATGAGTTATTATTGAGTCGTAATCATTTATTTCAGTTTAATTGAGTTAAACTAGTTCTAGCTGATGGAGGAACTAGTGAGAGGTCAAGTGAATTAATTTGGATTTAATTAACATGCAGTGATCAATGAGATAACTGATAATTCACTCATAAATAACTCATGCATGTTAGTTCTGAGAAAGGCCCAGTTGAGATTGGAGTTCAGGGACATTGTACAATCAGTTGTAAAATCATCTAAATTAAATTGATGGTGGATGCAATCATAGGAAGGCCATTGAATGGATTGTGTAGTGATAGATGATGAATTTCTCAATTAAATATGTGCTAATTCACAAGGAAACTGCGCAAGGAAGTAGGAGCTTGGCAAACATTAGATTTGGCTAAGTATTGGCTTGAGTTGGTTTGTGAAGCAGTGAGATAGATTGTACTTGTTCAGAGATTGTTTGGATTGAACACACATTGTATTTTCTTCTCAGATCTTATGATTAATGAAATTTAAAAATAGTAGAGGCTTTTAGTTGTGGCTTTCCCCATAAAATTATTGTGTTATGTATGATTGAAATTCTTTCTTTTCTACTTCTTAATTTCATCGATCAATTTTTGATCCAGCTGATGCGTAGAGTAGATTCAAGTCAATTTTTTTAGCATATTATAATCTACAGTTTGAATCTACAAGAAAATTCTACAATTTGTATCTTCTATCTGTCTCATTGATTTTTATTGCACTTATCTTAATAAATATTTCTCATAATTTCTCATACTTTCTCTAATTAACAACCAAGTTACTCTAATAATAATTTTCCTTACTCTTAAAGTCTTCTAAAACTTGTTGTTCCAATAAGTTTCCCCTTTCCATCTACCCTCAGATACTAACCCCGTTGACTTAGCCATGAGAGAGTTTAAACAAAGTGAATATGGATTTAGAGTGACAACCCTTCTTCTGAGCATTACGTTTTAGGTGTACACTTTAGGTGACAATGAATGTGATATTTTCTACAATGATTGCACCAATACCTGAATGACAACAATAGTGACATGCAGAGGGGGGAGGCCCCCTCTAGGACAAACACCATTGACGCTCATATATATATATATAATATATATATATATAATATATATATATATATATATATATATATATATAATATATTCTATATTATATATATATATATATATATATATATATATTATATATATATATAATTGATATGAAATTTATGTTACTTAATATGAATATTGAAATATTTATTTTAATTGATCACATATTCTACTCCATACTAAATTTGTAATATCAATAATATTTTAATGTCATACATCTTCCTGTTTAAATTATTAAAGAAACTACACATTCATTTATACTCGAAGGTGAAAATTTTAATTTTAGGAAAAACTATAAAAATAGTTTTCTCTTAATTACTTTATTTGTTATTAAGTTGAAGTAAAATTAAATTTGAAATTGAAAAAAGTTTAATTATCAATACACTAAAAAATATTTTTTGTTATTAACATTTTTATATTTATTTGTAAATATTTATTTTATTTTCATTTTAAATGTAATATTACATGACAACATTCATCTCACCATATTCAGTTTGGTTGTAGAGCACCTTGACCTATAAAACGAAATTATCGTAAAATAAATTTAATTGAATTGAATTATTATTTTAATTATTTTTTTCTTTTTATTAATTTTTTAATTGAGGTATTATTATGTTTCATTATTATCATTATTATTATTAACACTTCATTTTATGGGCCATTGTAACATCTTTCTCATACTAGAATATAGAGTATCTCTTAACACATTTAATTTTTATTTTCTTATTACATATTTTTACAATTGGTCTACCAAGTGCAGAGAGGGATCAATTCTCTTAAAATGTAAACCTCTTTTTGAGTGCAAAATTTGAAATTTGAAGTTAAGATGGATATATGTTGGTTTTGAGAAACATTAAAATGTTTTACTATTAGAAACTATTTATGATTTAGATTCTCCACATTAAAATGTTAACACATGCCACTTCATATTCACAAGTAGAAAGTGTGTGTGTGTGTGTGTTAGTTGTAGTCTAATTGTTTAATGTTTTTGAGGTTTTTTGGGCATATTACTCTAAAGGAAAATTTCCTAAATTTGAAATAATTTGTTGGAATCGCAAATTTGATCTATGAATTTCCCACAATTTGAGTGACCCCAGGGGTATGAGAGTTCCTTTAAAAATAAAGTTGCTATATGGCTTATAATCGATACAATTCTTCAACAACACCACTATTTTTTGTTGGTTCGAGATTGAGCATGGGGACTCAAACCAATCCCTCAAGTGATTAACTTATGAAACGAAAATTTTGATGTCCATTCAAACTACATATTTTCCAAAGTACTCTTAAAATCAAAATGCACTTACCTTCCATTTTCCACTATTTTTTATTTCATTTTAACTAACGTCTACTTTTTCTTAGCGTAATATGTTTTTCTTTCTTCCTCACTTTAATCAAATCTGCATTTTTTACTAAATCTAGTGGATAATCCTTTGATGAATGAGCTCCTTGTTGTCTTTAATTTCTTCATAATATTCTTGGTTTGGCGAGGAAGTCTCTTTCCCAAGTTTTTTCTTGGGGTTTCAGAAGGGAATCTAG
>APFE031052039.1:0-23309 GCA_000404065.3 Pinus taeda
TGATCAACGTAGAGGAGCTTATGTATTGTGTATGTTTTCCGCAATAGTACATGATCAGGATAATCTTTGTTGAATATGTGTTAAATTATTCAAAATTTCTACACTCTCTACTTTCCAACCCAAGTGGAATTTCTAAATTTGGCACTCATTTGCCCTTCCAAAAATTCATTCTCCCAAGACTATTTCCTGTGTGTCAAAATAGGGGCAGAGAAGTCATTTTTTGAGATTTTTTGACCTCCTGGGGACTCAAAACTTGCCCAAACTTCTTGGCCATGCACCAACAGTCATGATTTTTCATGATGAATCCAAAAATGCAAACCATTTGTGATTTGGAGCTCCCAATCCTAAGTGTCGCGCCAGTGGCGCGGCGCATAGGGAGAAAAACCTTGTTTTGTGCTCAAAAATTTGTCACGTGACCAAAATTGCCCCAAATTTTTTGAAATTTGGGCTGGAGGTTCCCTATGAAGTGCTATTCTGGTCGACAAAGGCTTCAGCCAAGATTCAAGGCTGATCTTACTTGTTTTTCCTCTTTTGCCTTTGTGTCACTCTCCTCAATTTCGCCTTCAAACTCCTTATCCGAGCCTTTGAACTCATGTTTCGTGCCCTATAGTGATAAACCATCTGCCTTATTATGGTTTTGTCCTTGTCAGCCTTCTTTAACAGTATCTCAAGGTGGATGTTGATACGCTCGAGCCAAGACTCTCAGTCATTGTTAATCTCTTGCTCTAACGGAGTGAGCTAAATCCTCCTATGTTGGGCAACTTGGCGATTCTCACGGATGTTTTGCAGCTCGATGATCTCATGCTGGTCTTCAAGTTGTTTGTTCCTCTACTCCAAATACTTGATAAACCACTTAGCCCTCTCCAAATTGAGTGACAATTATTGGATCTCTGTTTGCTGCTCCTGGATGGTCCTCCTAAGTTTGGCACTCTCCACATTGGTATCATCATCATGAATGAGGATGAAGTCGGCCTCTCATTCACCTGATGGCCCCTCGTCGTGCATGGGCCTCTTTCCCCTGTCCTGTACCTGTTTTTCCGATGTCGGAAGCGAGGCCCCTTCCACCCTGGGTGGAGATAACACTCTCTTTGCTACTGCAAACAAATGTCTACTACCTCTCTGATATGTGATGAATACTGGCATAGTAGCGGTCCGACTGATGTTTAAAACATGCTACTGTAAGAGGACAAGCCAGTAGCTTTGTGAGTGTAGTGGGCTCCTCTCAGATGTGTTTTCCTCCCTTATGTGGTCTTCTTGGTGCATGAATTTCTTGGGAGGAATCACTCACTGTTTCCTCATCCCTTTCATAAGATAAATCAGTTTCCATATTTTCCACTGTTTGATGTTCAATGATGAGTATGAATAGATTTTATATCAAGAATAAGTGTTTGCTATGTGACGAATGGAATTTATGAGTGGGAATGTGAATGAGGGATTTTGTGCTGACTATAGGGTTATAAGGGAGTGATATGGTTTGGGGAATGAGGATTAGGGTTTAGGGTAATAATGGGAATTTGTTGTTAGGGTTTAGGATTTTGGGGATAGGGGGGTAGGATGAATGTGAATGAGAGAGGGGTAAGGGATATGAAATGAGGGGAGTGTAGTGGAGGAATGTGAAAATGATTGCAGGGAGCAAACAACAATAATGAAAACTTTTGAAAACCCTAGATAGTTTTTCAGTACACTGTGCAACAAACTAGGGTTTGTCTTTTCACCTATTTACACACCATCAAGGAGGATGAAAACTCTTGCAATGGCACTTAGGGATGATTTACTTACTTGGAAGAATGAAGTATTTTCAATTTGGAGGAAGATTTGAATGAAATTCAGGCCTTTTAGCCCTCTGTGTTGTGCCTCCCATGTGTGCCATGTCTTCCATGTGCACCGCGCCTCCCATGTGCGCCGCGCTAGTGTAAATTTACACTAGAAAATTTCTCCCAGTGCGCTGCGCTCCCTCTGTGCACCGCACCTTTTTGAAGGAGTTGTTTGGAGGCCTTCCTGGTGTCCAAATTTGATGTAGGATAGCTTGTTGGGAAGATATTTGAGTCTACTTTCCAACCCAGCTAAAATTTTGCAATTTGGAGTTCATTTTCCCTATCAAAAAACCAAATCTCCCAAGACTGGTCAAAATGTGCCAAATGAGGCTACCTCAAGGTAGAGTGCTGTTACAATCAAGTTTTAAAGCTATTCCTCAACTCCAAATTGAGCTCATGATATCTCATTAGAAATCTCCTTATGTCTAGTTATGATTTTACTCATCAAGCAAGTCATTTGGCTAACCGAGCTAGGAGAAAGCTTGATTTTCCCAAGGTCACTTTAGAGGTGCATCAATTCTCCCGATGCAATTGTATTTTTGACATTTCGCTAAAACCATGACATCTGTGTAAAAATTGAAGGCGTTTTTCTTCCTTGGCCTATTGTGGACAAAAACCTCTCTCATTTTTCCAAAATTCATCTTTTCTTGCTCAGAAACATCATTTGAGTGAATTATTGAGCCTTCCTTTGGCCTGCAAGTATTATTGAAGCACTTTGAGAACAACAATTTGCAAACCCTAGACCTAATGACTAAAATGCGTCTTGTGCACTAAAATATAAAACATTGACTATCATGGATTTTAATAACTTTGATGAAAAGACCTAAGCCAGTAGGTACAAGACATGAGGGGTATGAATTGACAAGACCCTTCCGTCAGATTATGGCATGCCTCTAGCGGAATGCAGCTAAGTGAATGGAGCGATACACCTAAAAATGAGATGCAGAAAGAGTTTTGATCTCTAATGGAGGACTGACAAGATCGACTCTAACATTGGCTCCAATGGGGGATGGTAGCTCCAGCTCCTTGGAGGTGCCAAGAACTGCAGATCTTTGGGTGAGCAGACAATGCCTTCGTCCATTGGGCTATGGAGTCATTATTTTGACAAACAACAAAAGAATTTGACACATTTATTGACTGGAACTTGACTCAAAATGACATTAATTATGAAACCAACATGACTGAAAAAACTGACTCAATGAAAAAGGAAATGACTCATGACTGACTTAACTAAAACAAGAACTAACAAAACTTATTCAATGGCAGCAGTCCATCAAGATTCGAGGGTTTCAAATTATGATGAAAGCCACCTGCATATTAATGTAATATGTACAATCATGTGTAATGTGTCTTCCAATATAACCAATCAAGCAGATGCCTTCTTGATTGATTCTCCTGATCAGATCTACTGGTCAACAACAGATACTGGTAACTGGGCTTCCAAAAACATAATTGACCATGATCTCCTTCATCACTGAATACTACAATAATCACCTTCACTGCTGACTACAACAAATCAGCCATTGGATCCTGAAAAACATGAAGATTGACCTCTTGCTGGAAAAACAAGATATCTTTTTCTCTTGATTCTGGTCTTTCTTCATAAATAAGAGTATGTTCCGGGTCTTCAAAAAATTTTGAACAAGTGGATGAACAAATCTCTTTTTCAAAGAACATTTCAAAACATGAGACATATGAGGAGGATTCTAAAAGGGAATCCTGAATGGTATGATCTTCTGAAGTCTGAATATATGGTAGGTCATCTTCATACGATATGATACCCATATTTTCATTACATTCATCACATTCATCAATCATGAGAAAAGCAACTTCAGATGTTTCTTGAAACCTAACAATAACATTTCTATCATCTACCATAAATTCATCCAGAGGAACTTTTTCACTTTCTTGAGAAAAGATCCCATCTTGCTGTTCATGAGCTGACTGGATTACCTCTTCATGAAGACTGTGTTCTGATGACATGAGAATATTTGGATCCAAAACTCTGTCTTCTTCATCCCAGATGATTTCAGCGGCAGAGTTCTCTTTCATGGGACTTAGTACAAGGTTTTCTTGGTCATCACAATCTAAATCTACATCTAAAATGGTTGTCTTAACATTATCACATTCTGAATTTGAAACTTGATTTCTCTACATGCTGTCTTCTTCTATGGATAGATCTGAAACGACACTTTTTCTTTCATCACTTTCAGCCCTATGGAACTCTTCAACCTGCTGATCTATTTCATGTAATTCATGTTGACTGTCAAGATGTAAAATTCCTTCATTTTCCACCGTACAAAGATCTTGATTCTACTGCAAAGTTTCCTGAGCATCTTGATGGGACTCCTCTAGTTTCTCTTCATGTTGCTGAAATGGATTCTCGTACAAGGCTTCCATGATCTCATCATCCATAAAAGTATCATCCTCATAGTATTTTTCAAGGCTTTCAATAAAAGTAGAAGCATGTTTGCAACAGTCATGAACTAGATTTAATGATGGATAAGAGTCTTTATATATTTCAATGAATAGGGCATGAAAATCCTTTAGACAGTAAATACAAGCAGCGGGAAAATTTTCATATCAAGATTGGGCTTCACCTTCTAGAGTGGCCAAGAATATCTTCATTAAGAAATCTTCAGGAAAATCAACCTTCAACTTGCGAATATGCATGTGAAATCGAACTAGATGCAAAGTAGTGTCCTTCTTACCATCATCTTTAAACGTAGGAAAATTCTTTGACCAATCTACTTTCGGAATCTTATTTGGAAAGCCTGGAATTTGATCTTGGCTCATGGGAGCATATATTCTTGCAATCCGCTCCATTTTAAGAAATCTCAAAGCTATTGATCCCTCTACAGTGGAGTCACCATTAAGCACTAGTTGCTGGTGTTGAGGGATTTGCTCCCTTAGGGCTTTTGGGTGGAAACCCTAGCAGACTGAAAGTTTTCTAAACAGAGAAACACACATTCACACAGACATTACGCTATAATAAGCAAATTCTAAAGTAAGAAGGGCGTACCTCAAGTCCTACGTTCGAGAAGTTCCTCAAGGGTCCAAACCCTTCTTCAAGTCCCTTTCGCTCCTTTGTCCTGCAAAACAACCAATTCCAAAGAATGCAGCAGTATATGGACAAAGACTTATAAAGGAATCATCTTTATGTTATAAAATAAGGAAGTTAGTTATGAACTTAAAACAACCATTCATATATGAAATTCAAACATGAACATCATAAACATAAAGAAGAAGCATATCAGGAACCAAGACATATTTCTTTATTATAGACAAATAGAATGTACAAAAGGAGTAATATCACTGGAGTAACCTTTCACAGGCTCCAAGAAAAGCTTCCTTCCGGATCCATCCAGCCTCAAGCCTTTAGCATATCTCCTTCCAAGACTCACTCTATGATGCCATAACTAACGGATGAACATCAACACACAAGGAAACAAGGGTTTCATGTACAAATGGGGGAAGTGCAGAAGGCACAAGGGTATTCAGACCTGGTCAGGGGAAAAATCTCAGTATAATAACCTTTCTCTCTCTTCTCTCCTCCCTTAGGCCTTCCATTTGATGTATTTTTATACCACTCCCAAAGTTGTTTTTTAGTTAGGAGTTGGTTGGGAACAATTGGGCCACGGGCACTAACAGGTGATCAGCAGGTAAAACCCGCGATCTCCACCCGAAAATAGGGAGTTTTATATCTTTTTAAGTGTTTTAATACAGATACACGGGTTGGGTATATGCAGACCCGCGTATACATGTGTTTAACTCAGGGCAATGTCGCGTACAAGGAATAAAACACTGTTTTATAAATTTGGGACCAAGTCTGGAAGGAGGGGTTGCCGTAGGCCATGAGTGCAACATCAAAAACCATAATAGTGAGATTTGGAGCTATAACATATGCCCCCTAATATATGAGGTCAGAAGGGGAACATGATGGCCGAAATATATTAAGCAAGTATATGGAAAAGAAATCTGCCAAAAAACGAGGAGTACTTCACCAGAATTCAGCCTGCCAAGCCACAAAAGGAGATCAAAAAGAAACACCGTCTGAGGTGGGCATACCCATGCTTAGAGAAAGCAAAGCATGTCTGCATATCAAGTACAGCTGGATCCACTAAGTATACAAGTATAAATGACTGGAAAATACATAATGGATCATCTGATCATGATCGAACAAGTACATGTCTGAATATCACATATAAAACTATCAATGATGCTGAGAAATACAACGAATCACTAATATCAAATACTGATCCCAAAAGGTATCAACTGAACATGATGGAAAAGGATGGTACTACACTACAAACTCAGGTGCCAGCATATAGAATTTCGCCATGACTGACTGCAACATATAAGGTGGAGTGGTATCAACTAGCAGCAATGGGAGCAACTGTCAAGTGAACCAATGAATGTTGATACAACCTGAGGTCTTCACCGACCGCCGTGGTACATTTCTACACCATGGGAATAAATGATCTAAAGTCGACCATGTGAGAAATCGTTTGATTACCGGTCATTGATGTATACCGTTAACAAACGCAAGACTACTCAGTGATAATGATAATGAGTGTCAAGGTACCCAATACAAACCAACAAGTGCGAATAAATGAGCTGGAGTCGAACACCTGTAAGAATCTATTGATCAGGAGACAATGATGGTTTCCCACTTTCGATAGTGAAGGATCTGCCACTAATGACTGCAAAGCCCAAGGTACTGCCAAATGGACTCTAGATCTTTGCCCCAGAGCAATGAGTCGGAGTCGATAGGGAAAGATCCGCTAGAAGGAAGGCATTAAGGCATCCTTCATCAATCTAGCGCGAGTGTAACCCGTACGCCAATAATGTGGAAGGAATCGGATGAAAGAGATGTAGTAACCCAACCAAAGTACGTTTCCGGCGTACACAAGATGTGGCTAGCGCACGGCAGAAACCCTCTGAACCAACCAATAATGAAAGCTGACACAGAGTCGAGGTATCCACCAATAGGGTCAAATGGAAACCAAGGGAACTGCACGATCCCAATTGTGATAATGTAAGTGGCGTCGAACACAAGGAAACCACTCAGTTAAAGACCCATGAACTAGATCATGCTGAGCACAAGGTAACCATAAATAAAGAAAAAGGGCCAGGGTGCAGCTCTAGGCCTTCTCAGAGCAGAGTCGTAATCGATAAGGACAAGACCCGCCAGCAAGAAGTCAATGGAGACCTTCTCAAACTGGCACGAGTAAAGGACCAATATAACTGATGTGATGATAGACATGACACTGACAACCAGGATGGCTGACTAAAAAATGAGTCAAGAGACACCGCAGAGAGGCCAACTCAGGCTAACTTCCCTTGAACAAGAGCACGACTCAATGTGACTGTATGGTAGCATATGATGACTCTGTATAAGTTCGTCATGCAAGAGGCGTGGAAGAACCCTCCATATGATTGGAAGAGATAACCAATCGGGAGAGAACTGACTCAATAACAAGGTTAAGGTGTACCTAGGTCAAACTAAATCCCACCCAAATGGAGGAGACTTTGTTTTGAGTGCTTTGTTCAAGGGCGACATGACTGACTCTAGATGCCAATAATAAATGGAAATACTGTCCCATTCCCGCTCTTTTTGGAATATTTGATTTTTTTGTCTTTTTCTGTTAAGCTCGAAAAAGAATAAAAGAATTCTATGGTATAGTGGAAAGAACGAGTGTTGATGAAGCAGATGATCTAGTTCCTGGGAGTGGAACATTCCTATGCTCAATGCAGGGAGGCGAAAACTGGTCAGTGACACTGAAAAGTATGTTCCTTCCACGGGTCAAGGTGTGTCAAGTTGTAGAATTCAAAGGTATGCAAGGTTGATTTTGCAGTCGTCATGGTCAAAATTTGGCTTAAACACAAGTCCAAGTGAAGGCAGCTCTAGGCCAAAAGGTGCAAATGGTCAACATGCAATGCAGTAGTACAACTCAACACAAAGGAGCCTCTAGAGTATAAGGCCAGAACAAAGCGAAGAAGTTGAGAGGAATGAGTCTTCAACGCATAAGTCATGGCGGGCCTACAGAGGACTCCCGAGCCTACTCAAATTGAAGCAGCATGGGAAACAAATGTCAGTGAGGTGCTAACTACGATTCCCATGTAAAGGATGGCTCTACCATCGTGTCATGATTTTAAAAATCGGCGAGTGAACATGGCTTACGAACCATAACATGATGGGATCGACCCTATGGCAGATGTATCAACAGATGGAAGCTAGTATGCATGATGCAATGGAAAAATGACGTCCCTAACCTATATGCCAGTGAAAAAACGATACCTGCCATGACGGGTCAGCAATCATGGAACCATCTCAAAAAAGTCGAAAATGTCCAAAATGTCCTGAAAAGCAAACCATTCTCGACACTCCAAGCTCCCAAGTTAAAAGTCACATGAGACCAAACAAAATGAAATTTTGAAAAAATTTCGCATTTTCAAAAATTATAAAAGGGATTTTGGACTCACCATTTTTACCAATTGAGTTGGAGAGCAAATATTTGGAGCAAAAGGAGCAAATTTCTCGTGTGCCAAATTCAACTGTTCAAATTCTTCAAAATCTTCCAGGTAACTCTTATACTTAGCTTGCAATTCATTGTGACTAGTTTTAGGATTTTCCATTGATGTTTCATCGTTGAACTATTGTTCAAAATTTCACCGCGGCGTATACGCGGGTTGATAATATGAAACCCGCATACACGCGGGCCCTATACACGACTATGTATACAGTAACCCACGTATACGTCGTGAACCAATTTTAATCAAAAACTAACGGTTGAAACTCAATTTCTTCTCAAGATGTCGATCACATGGCGTGAAAGAGAACATGCAGCGGTGGATAATGAAGTTATGAATGATCCTGAAACCTTGGATGCTTTACAAGGATGTGGCTTGCTCAAATTATTCAAACTGCCGAACATGAAAGCCAATGTACGACTACTTGAAATGCTCATTGACTATTGGGATGTCGAGGAGGAAGCCTTCATGATTGATCAAATGCCACTTTGAGTAGAACTAGAGGATATTTATTTTATCACGGGACTTTCCCGAAGGGGAGAGGTAGTACAGTCCCGGGGCAGGACACAGAGCAGTCTCATTATAGAGGACTATGTACAGATATACTGCCCAGGACATCCCAAGAAAGTTGGGAGCCAGATCTCTATTGCACACGTGGTGAGTTTATCACTAAGGATCATCCTGTTCACCATAGCTCGAGTGAATGGATCGTCCTCTCTGCATCAGCCATCACGGCTCACCATGAGCGTGGCAGTGGATTGTCTCACTATTGTGTTTGACTGGTGTATTCCTCTTCTGGCCAGCATGAAGAGCCAGCTCACTTCTATTAAGAGGGGACAGACCAAAAACTTTGGCTACGGGACTATCTTGTGCACTTTCTTCTTCGAGAGGATTCCCGCACTTCACCCCAGGGTAGCAGTTTCCATCAGCACCCCACGCGATCCACGCATGGGCCGGTGGGCTGATCTGATGAAACGTATGGGGGGTGGGGAGGTTCCTAGGACTGCTTTTGATGATGAGTTCTTCACCTGGTGGGATCAATAGATCATCGTCGTAGACGACTACCCCTATGTTGGGCTAGACTTCCGAGGAAATCCTGACCTAGCATTACCGCCAAATGCAGCATGGGGCGAGATTGGTAAGGATTTTTTATTTTATGATTTTTTTGGATTTTTCAAATATAATGATGCATTTTGAAAAATGTTTTTTTTTATGAGATTCAAAGAATAATGTAATGATCATGATCCAGACATTGGGCCAGTGCGATCAGATGGACTCCCACGGCACAGACGACGCGGCCGAGGAGCCGAAGAGGCGGCTGCTGAGACGGAACAGACTCTACAAAACATCCAGTGAAACTTGATGAGACTGAGCTGTCGAGTACCGATGGCTGCTATAGATTACCTTCCTGAGGATATGCATCGTCATGTGGTTGGCATGCCACGTGACTGGGTTCGCAGTTTTCAGCGTGTGGCCAACGCGATAGTTACCTACTTGGCCGCTCATCCTGAGCCAGGGCATTAGATATGCCGGACATGATTATGGGCATTTGAGTCCCAATTTTGTATATTTTTGGACAAAATATGTACACTCGAGATACTTTTATGATGATATATATACAGTTTGACTTTTTGATGCTTGATTTTATTATGATGAATGATTGATATGCCAGTCTAATGCTTGATTAGCGATAGAATCAACTAACCAATTATGAGATCTTGGAATGTGCAAATAATTAATATAAACAAATGGTCTTTGCAACAACCTCACCCTTAAATACTGGCGATATAAACATGGATCCCTTACCCGATAAACGTTATTTAATTGAGACACTATCAATTGAGAATCGAGATAAACTACCAACGAGTCGATCTCATAAGAGATTTCCTCGGATAGTAAATTAATAACGGCAGTATACTCAACAATATTATTTGAGGTAGGACCAATTCATACACCTCTTGATACCATCAATTGACTAGTTGGATAATAAAGTACCCAAGCTGCGGAAGCGAGATTCCGAGTGTGCCGACTAGCACCATCAGCGAACCCAAAATAGACCAAGTCATCCATCAACACCTGCAACAGCAGACCAAAAAGTATTGACATCACAAAATTCTCGATGATATATGTACAAATATACATAATATACAAAGAAGCCATTGCCTAACTCCTACTTAGGCAAAGTACTTCTTTAGGTAGAGCCCGTTTCGGGGCTCTGCCAGCTTGTTTCCCTCAAAATCGATTAACTCATATGACCCTTTTTCTAAAACTAGTTTAATAATAAAAGGACCGTACCACATAGGCTTAAACTTGCCTGCCCCCAAGGCGTCTTTATCTTGTTCATAGACCAAGACAAGGTCGCCTTCAAAAAAGACTCGAGGACGGACATATTTATCATACTGCGTTTTGACCCTTTTCTTATGGGCCTCATTCATCGTGGTGGCATCTCAACGCTGCTCATCGAGATGTTCCAAGTGAAGGAGGTGCTCTTCGAGACTCGAAGTCTCTGGAAGGAGCTCTACTACTAACTTGAGAGATGGAATTTCACATTCGATCAGAAAGATAGATTCCATCCCATAAACCAACTGAAAAGGCGTAAAACCAGTAGCAGTCTTTACGGAGGTCCGGTATGCCCAAAGAGCCGAATACAACATAACGTGCCAATTGGACTGATTTTTGTCGATTGTCTGTTGGAGTATCATCTTAAGAGTTTTATTGACTGCCTCAACCTATCCATTGGCCTGAGGATAATAAGGAGACGAATGCTCTTGCCGGAAACCTAATGTAAGAGCCAATTCAGACATCAGTTGGTTCTAGAAGTGACTGCTGTGATCAGTGACAATCTCTCTCAGAACATCGAATCTTGAGATAACCTGATCAAAAAGAAACAAAGCTGCCATGTCACTATCATTTTTATAAGTGGGCATGGCCTCAGCCCACTTTGTAAAGTAGTCTACAACCACAATAATATACTTGTGATTCACCGCTGAAGGCGGATTACAAGTTGTAAAATCAATACCCCACTTAGTAAAAGGACCGACGGTGACAACGGGAAAAAGAGGAGCTGGATGAGCACGCATCTTTTGAGTAAATATCTGACAAGGGTGGCAATGTTTGACCGCTTCCACACAGTCTTTAAAAAGTGAAGGCCAAAAATCGCCAGCAAGTAAGATGCGTTGGGCTGTAGCAAGCCCTGACAGATGACCACCACAAGCTCCACTGTGGCAATCATTAAGCATTCACTCTACTTCCTCCAAGGTTAAACAGTGCCGAAGGATTAATCAACCCCTCGACGGTATAATGTATCACCAATGATAATATAATTTTTACCCAGGTGACGTAATTTACGACGTTCATCCTTGGAGAAAGTAGAGGGAAACTTCGAAGTTTGGAGATAGACAATGATATCTCCATAGCAAGGGTCGAGTGAAGAGATGAGGAATAAATTTTCATCGGTAAAACTTTCCTCATAAACCGTATCCTCTCCACAAGGCAGCTCAGAAATTAGCTCAGTGAAAACCATGGATTTCTTAGACTTGGCTAACAAGAACTCGAGATCGAATTCTTGCAAGATGACTATCCATCTATTATATTTGCCCCCAATCACTTGCCTACTGAGGACAAATTTAAATGGATTGACCGCCGCTAAGACAAAAGTTTTGTGTAGCAAGATATAACTATGGAGTCGCTAGACAGCATGGACGGCTGCCAAGGCCAACTTCTCAACCGGAGAATAGCGAATTTCAGGACCTATTAAGCCTCGGCGAAAATAATAAATCACATGCTCAGTGAGAGCATCGTCCCCCTGAACCAGAACCATACCAATGGTTGATTCTATTGCAGCGAGATATAAAAGGAAGTCTCTGCCATAATGCGGTGGACTCAAAAGCGGGGCAGAGACTAGTGATTTTTTCAAAGCATCAAACGATCGTTGCGCAAATTCGTCCCATACAAATGGAACTCCCTTCCGTAGCAAATGCATGAACCCTTTAGTGATCTCGACATAGTTTGCTATAAACCGCCTTAAGAAATTAGCCTTCCCTTGAAGGCTCTGAAGTTGACGAATTGAGGACGGGGGAGGCAACCTAACTATTGCCTCAACCTTGAAGGGATCAACCTGAATCCCTTCATTTGACACAATGAACCCTAACAATCGACCGGACGTAACCACGAAAACACACTTGTTGGGATTCAACCGGATTTTATAAAAACGACATTGCTCGAAAACCATTCGAAGGTGGCTAGGGTGATCAGTTCTCTTTCGAGAACAATCAGCGAGATCATCTAAGTACACTTCGATGACATGCTTGATGTCGTGGAAAGCATATGACATGGCCCGCTGAAAGGTAGCTCCAACATTTTTAAGGCCAAAAGGCATCTTTCTATATGCAAAGGTACCCCAGGGACATATAAAGGTTGTCTTATGTTGGTCTTCAGGACGGATAGAAATTTGATTATAACCAGAGAATCCATCCATGAAGGAAAAAATCTTGTTACCCGCACACTCGTCGATAATCTGATCAATGAATGGCGTGGGGTAATTATCTTTAGGACAAGCCTTGTTTAGGTCCCTAAAATCGATGCATACTCGGATTATTCCTTGCTTTTTATCTACAGGGACTGGATTAGAAACCCAATCAGTAAGAGGAACAGGGTATATAAAACCCGCCTTTAGCAGCTTCTCCACTTCCGCTTTGATAGTTGCTGCTTTCCTAGGGTTCACTAGCCGAAGCCTTTGACGAACTGGTTTGGCGTTTTCATACGTCTTGATCTCATGTTGAACTATAGATGGGTCAATGCCAGGCATTTCTTCATAAGACCAAGCAAATACATCCCGAAACTCTTTGAACAGGTCGGAATTAATTTGAATTTCTTCAGGGGAACACTCAATTCTGATGAAGAGATTCTCGATCATGTTAGGGTCCCTAGAGATGTTTATAGGTGTTGTTTTTTAAATCACCGACATATTACCTTCGGCACGAACGTGTGCTGGAGCCAAAGTGTTTGACACCGTACAAACATCACTAGAACAGAGCTCAGAGAATCTAGATTCTACCTCCTGCAATGGAGGAAGAAAATATGAACGATGGTGTAAATCTTCCCAAGGTCGATCTATACCCATCATTACTTCAAGAATTGCTTCTTCCGAAGGTAAAACTGAATCTAAGCAGTCCAAAGAAGAGGTAGAATCAAGGCTCCAAGCGGGTGCCACATCGCCATCTAACTCCTCTTCAGAAAAAGGAGTAGAATGGTCATCTGCAGAGTTGACGATAGACTAATATCTAAGCTCAGCTACAGATATAGGAAATGCTACTCCATTCTGTTGTCCTTCAACTAATGTGGTTGTAGGTGAAGGCAAGGTCCAAGGGTCTGAAAAATAATGAGTTCAAAAGAACCCATCTCGAGAAAACTCCTTAGATGATGAAATGGCATTGATTTTAGTGATAGGAGAGGGAAACTCAAAAGTACCCATCAATGAGGAATACATCCCTACTCTTAGATTCTCAGTAGGCGGACGAGGGTTATCCACTAAGGGAATAGTAGAGTCGGAGCTTGCTTGAGGATCAATTGGACAATAATCCAATTGGTCAACCTTTACGATTTTCCCCTCATGAGGAAAGCAAATGACACGAAATAGAGTCGAAACAACAGCGTCCATTTCGTATACCCAGTTCCTTCCTAGGAGGAGATTATAGTCTAGGTTAGCATCTATGACTTCTACTTCAATATTAACGACCTTCCCCCCAACACATATAGGAAAGGTCGAGATAATCCCATGCGGCTTATGAGAATGGCCATCGAATGCAATCAAGACGGTAGGTAAAGGAATAGCCGAAGGCGATCCAATAGCCTTCCAACATGATATCGACATGACGCACGTGGAAGCCCCTTCATCAATAACAGTTCGAAAAATGTTAATTTTCTGGTATGTAGACTTTATTTGAAAATCCATGTGATGAGGGAGTCGCTTTTTGACATTTCACATGTTGAAAGTGAGCACTAAAGAATTAGTTGGATCAACTACTCCAATCGCGGAAAGTAAATCACTTCTCTGAGCCGGACATGACTGGAGAACCTCTAAAGCGAACATGGTGCACGGACTCTGGGCCAGATCCTCCACAATGGAGTAATTCTGGGCGGCCCTAGAATTAGGATTAATAGCCGCGCATTTAGCGGAACCTTTCAGTATCTGTGGTATAGTCTCAACAGGGGGTTGCTCGATATGAAGGCCAGTACTTCTGGGAACAGCCTTGTCCTTGGAAGTTTCGGCTTTACCAATCACGTGACCAAGTAGCCACATGGACGTTAGAACCCATCATGAAAACATTCGATGATTTTTCCCCTTCTTGGTTGCCCCCTGCGGAGGTTCTAGGGTTTGAACTCGCGCCAGCAAGAAGTTGCTTCCCTTGGGGAAAAGGGTTGGTTAACACAGCTTGGGAACAAGAAGTCCCTTGCTGCCCTAACAAGCACTGAGCATCTTCAATCTTGGGGCAAAGATGAGTTAAATGGTCTCCACTGCATAACTTGCATGGAAACTTGACTTTCTTTTTCGACTCATTTCTACCTCCACCAGCATTATTTCCGGATTTATTTGCATCAGGCTTCCCATCCTAGTTCTTTTTATTACCTCGTCCTTTCTTTTTTCCATTGGAATTTTGACTTCCTTTGGGATTATTAGATTGGATGGCATTAATCGAAGAAGTTTGGGAAGTGGAAGGGTTAGACGATGTGACTTGGTTGTTAGAAGCAGTTTGTAAAGAAAATTGTTGTAATTGATTCAACAAGTTCACCGTATTCGTGTCTACCGACCCAACAATACCATCCGCGTGGGGACCTGGCTTCAACTTAGCTATGTCAACCTTAGACCCAGGAGCATCTGGCAAGTACTTTTGTAGGATCCCAGACTGAGAGTAGATCAATTCTAATTGTTGGGCCCTAAAAATGGCTTGCTCCTCAGAATAGACCCCAGACATGGAGACATCCTTGGAGATCTCAGGTATCAAAGACTTCGAAAACCACTCGAGACGGTACTCGGGAGGGATTTTAGCTTTAATGAGCCTCTTTCTCCATCTCCATTCCTGAATATGATCAGAAATGTGAGTTGCCCTATCCTGACGAAAAGTGACCAGTAGTTCGGTTCCGGCATCATATCGGACAAGCAACTGAAAATGGTCCAAGAAAATATTGGCTAAGTCGGCGAATGATGTAAAGCTGCCCCCAGGCAACTCTATATACCATTTGGCCACGTTAACAGTCAAGGTGCGTTGAAATAATCTCAACCTAACCGAGTCATCGATCAGGGAGTTCAATGAGCACCATAAGTGGAACGTGGTTACATGGTCGCCCGGGTCCTCACCACTCTTCCCTTCGAATTTTGGAATGTCCGAAGGGAGTTTAGTTGGGACCGGAGGCCAGGCTGGATTGTACTTGATTGGGTCATTAGTTAACTTAGTGAGATATGGCAAGTTCAACGTTGCCAGAAACGGAAGTCTAGGAGGAGCTTGGGGGTTCCACCCAGACTGGGCGGCAGTCCCAAAGCTCTGAAAAGATTGGCCTGGATTTTGGAAGGCACCAGGCTGCCTGAAGTAACCAGTAGAACTCGCTGAGCCAAAAGGCAAGCCTTGTGACCCAGCAAAACTCGGATTTTGACCAACTCCGGCCGTATATCCACCATACCGAGCAAAGTTTCCTCCTAAAGGATTATAAGGAGTTGATAACCCCTGATATGGATTCCAAGCCGAAGCTAGGGGAGGAATACTTTGGAATGAACTAACCGTGGTATACGGCCTATTCCCATATTGGCCGAAAAATGGATACCCAGTTCCAACACTACTAAGCCTAGGGTTATTCCAACCTTGGAAAGGATTGCTGCTCTGTCCTACAGAAGAAAAAGGCATGGATCCTATCATGGGGTTGGAATGTGGTATATGACCACTTCCAAATGGAAAACCTTGGAATGAATCCTATCCACTCATCATGGACATGGTGGCCCCGAACAGAGCTGAAGGAATGCCCTGTGAATGGGCGCCAAATGGGAAGAATCCAGAACCAAAAGCATTGGTTTGGAAATTTCCACTCATGGACAGAATGGAGGTAGACCCAACAAATATGTGCTAGCAAAAGATCCGAATAAAGAGACGGAGGGGATGGAAATAGTTCCTCCCCCTTGTACAGATATGGGAGTCTGCACAGTCGTAGCACTTGTAGAAGCCATGCTTCCAGTAGTGGTCATCAAAGGTAAGCGCGTAGCGTAACCTGTACTTGACGGTCTATGTGTCGAAGTCCCAATGTATTTTAATACGTGTGGATGACTAGATGGTAGGGGAGAATTCGGAGCCGCTAACGACTCGGAAAGTTCTTCTACCTCTATATTATCCTTCGCTTGTAAGCGAACTCGAGAAAGAACTGGAGTGTTCCTCTCTTGTTCCACGGAAGTACTGGGCCTTGCTTCAATACTAATGCCCCCGAGAGGAGGCTCAATCCCCGATGTGTCAATTTCCGTGGGACGAAACCCACCGGTATTATAACCTCTGCGCCTTCTTAGACAAGGCTCTAAACTCGGTGGTGAAAGACCACGAAGTCTTCGAGACCATCTAGGAGATCAGTCAGCCACTTTGAATTTCTTGTTTAAGATCTAACTAAAGACTCAAAAAATTTTAAAGCTAGGCCAACTAAGAGCACAGAGGACCCACTATAAAGTCCCTAAAGATACAGCCAGTTAAACAACTTCTAAGTATTTTGCTCCGGGTAATTAGGACCGGACACCAAAATACGAGAAAGTGAAAAATAAGGGGCCTTCTGAAGATAGTATGGGATGATGAGGGCCCAGGCCTAGCAGCGAAGGTAACTGAGGAAGTTACACTGACCTCCTAACAACAGCTAGCGCTGGTGCAAGCCCCCAAGCTTTGCAAGGGTGCCCTCCAGTAGTACTGTCGAGAGTGATACAACGTCGACCTCAGGTGCCACGGGATTCCCCTCTGCAGCCACCTATGTAGTACCCTAGGAGTAGCAACTATGGATACCAACTCGTCGCAGAAGCCAGGCGGAACAGTCGTGAGGTAAGTTCAGACAAGTAGGAGAGGGGGTATCTCTCTTCCCTGTCTTACACAGACCCTAGTGTAACTCCCGATCCAGAGCTTTCCTGGTCTTCCTACGCTATTGGATTTTCTCTCGTTATTCAGACTCCTATGTTTGACGTTTAAATGGCCTTGGAGAGTTAACTCTCCACTCGCCTAATCCAAGGCCCTAAAATCCTAAAACTTGTTGGTGTATTTAACTTAAAATAAAAAGTTCTAGTGAATTTTAGTTAGCGCTTGATTTTAAAATGGGCTATTCTTTAAGTCAGAGGATGATGGAAGTGAAACTAGTGGTGTTTTTTCGACGCAAAAGAAATTAATAAAACCTAACTATATGCATGTGCACTTGTCATTGTTTTTAGATGAAGAGTAATTTCTACAGGGTTCGAAAGGAAACTTCTAATGAAACAAACTTTTCTTTTCTTTTCGTTAATTCACACTTCACACTCAAAAAGTTAACAAAACTATTGTATTCCTAAAGAGATGCAAATCTATTCTAATGCAACAACTATATGTTTGATGCAAGATTGAAAACAACTCTAAAACAAGAAATGAAAGTTGCTTTGCTTATCAAATTTTCTTTTTCCACTTACAATGTCTAGACGGAATATGAGATGCTACCATTCATTTCGTCTAAACACTGAAAACAAAACTCTAGATAAACATAAAAAACTTTCACTCACCAAAAGGAAACCAAATGAAAAGCAAGTTCAAGAAAGCAAATCAAAACATTTCAAAAATTTCTCTTCAAAGTAGCAACAAAAAAGACTTTTCAAAAATGCTCTCAACAAAACTGAAACTTTGCGATTGAAACAATAAGCAAGAAACACTTTTTCAAGTTGACACCATACCATGAATGAAAACTCAACAAAAACAAATGTGTTTAAAAATGCTTTTTGACAATCGAAAGCAACAATGAAAGCTTTGGTAACAATGACCAAAAAAGATCAAAAAGACAATTTCAAGAAAGCATCAATCGACAACTTTGATGAAACAAAGAAGTAGATGGTCACAAAAAGCGGTTTTGTCAAGCAAACAAAAAGTCACCTAAAGCAAAATTCAACACAAAGATTGATAACAATATTTCTGCTATGATAAATCAGAGCAGCCAAGATTCCAACAAGAAATCTTGTGTGCTTTTAGCAAAAAGACGAGGATGCTTGCAAACACAAAACAAGACCAATAATCCTTATAATCAGAGTAAGACGCTTGCTGTAAAACAAACAACTGATACTAACCAAAATGATTGTTTCAAACCGAATTAAACAACCACACAAACTTCAGAGACACAAAGAGTTATAAATCTTGAAAATTTCCATATATACGTGACTGTACTTATGTGCAGATTGCGTGTATTCGAGGCTGTGCCTAAGGAAACATGCGTATATGCAGGTTTACTTCGGGAAACAAGCGTACGTACGCTTCTGTAACTAAGGAAAAAGGTGTATATGAAAGATTTCAAGAAAAATAAAAAACAAACTGAAGAAACTGGAAAAACTTTAGAATTCAAGAACAGACCGGACAGTAACAACAAACCAACAAGCAACTAAAACCTCATTGGCTTGACAAACACCCAAACTAGGAACAACAAGAGTGTTGTCCCCAGTGGAGTCGCCAATTTTGTTGAGGGATTTTCTCCCCTAGGGCTTTTGGGTGGAAACCCTAGCAGACTGAAAGTTGTCTAAACAGAGAAACACACATCTACACAGCCATTACGCTATAATAAGCAAATTCTAAAGTAAGAAGGGTGTACCTCAGGTCCTACGTTCGAGAAGTTCCTCAAGGGTCCAAACCCTTCTTCAAGTCCCTTTCGCTCCTTTGTCCTATAAAACAACCAATTCCAAAGAATACAGTAGTATATGGACAAAGACTTATACACAAATCATCTTTATGTTATAAAAGAAGGAAGTTAGTTATGAACTTAAAACAACCATTCATATATGAAATTCAAACATGAACATGATAAACATAAAGAAGAAACATATCAGGAACCAAGACATGTTTCTTTATTATAGACAGATAGAATGTACAAAAGGAGTAATATCACCTGAGTAACCTTTCGCAGGCTCCAAGCAAAGCTTCCTTCCGGATCCGTCCAGACTCAAGCCTTTAGCATATCTCCTTCCAAGACTCACTCCATGATGCCATAACTAATGGATGAACATCAACACACAAGGAAACAAGGGTTTCCTGTACAAATGGGGGAAGTGCAGAAGGCACAACGGTCTTCAGACCTGGTCAGGGGAAAAATCTCAGTATAATAACCTTTCTCTCTCTTCTCTCCTCCCTTAGGCCTTCCCTTTGATGTATTTTCATACCACTCCCAAAGTAGTTTTTTAGTTAGGAGTTGGTTGGGAACAGTTGGGCCACGGGCACTAACAGGTGATCAGCAAGTAAAACCCGCGATCTTCGATCGAAAATAAGGAGTTTTAAATTTTTTTAAGTGTTTTAATACATATACGTGGGTTGGGTATATGCAGACCCACGTATACATGCGTTTAACTCAAGGCAATGTTGCGTACAAGGAATAAAACACTGTTTTTTAAATTTGGGACCAGGTCTGGAAGGAGGGGTTGCCCTATGCCATGAGTGCAGCATCACAAACCATAATAGTGAGATTTGGAGCTATAACAGCTGGATTCTTCAGTGAAAGGAGTCGCCAGGTGAATGATTTCATTCGTCTTCTTATGTTTGATCGTTGTTCACCATCAACCATGAGATCTGAGCTTGATAGATGTACTGGGGCAAAACAATCTTCAAGCAAACCATTTTGTCCCTAGCAGAGTCGCCACTATGTTAGTACCTAAATCTGCCTTAGGCTGAAGGAAGGCAAAATTTGGGGTAACCACAAACCACGCTCAGTCTGGTAGCTAGCCCTACCATAACAGGAGAGGGCTCTCTCCGAGTCACGCTCAGTGAATAAAAAAAAGATATGGTCTGAGATGACTTGCAGTGAATATTGATTTTAGGCTGGTAAATAAATATGGATACAAGAAGCAATTTTTTATAAATGACAGAGTTTTTGGGATGTATGGGACCAACGAGCAACAATGAGTAGATAATTTAACACAAAGGCACAGATTATTTCGTGAGGCAAGACAGGCGAAAAGTCTAGCAATTAAATTTGAAATAATGCAAAATGGAAATATTGTTTAGGAGGGTGAAAAGGGCATAAACACATGAATCCTTTTCAACATAAGAAGAACACATAACGTGGAACTTTCCCACAGGCAAAGCAATAAACATGAATTCTACCTTATCTTACTCAGAAAATTTCACTGGAAATGAATATGAATGAACTGTGAAACATAACAAAACAAATATGAAACATAAAGAGAACACATTTGCTACACTCACACCACATGAATCTCATGAACCAGAGCCGCTGCCTTTCATTAATTCTCTTGCAAAATATACAATGAAGAACTGAGTTTCTCTCCCACAGTCTCCCAGAAATTACGACCAACCCTTTGCAAATGGTTTTGGATACAATAAATAGACTATGCCATTGGGAAATAGAACGACCCACAGTTGGGGAGTTTTTCAAATGATTACAAACTGGAAATGGAAAGCCAACCATTAGTTACAGGTGCAGTGTTCCAAAAATGACAAATGGCTTGGGTGACTACTCGCCTTCCTTTGCCACTTGGATAGAAGCCAACCTTTATTGAAAATATTCTTTAAAATTTGCCTTAGGTGCCGAAAAAAGTGTAGTGTAAATGAGCGGGCTCACTTGGAGAAAGTCGCGAATTGAAATTTTGTGGAACGGAAGTGATTTTTCCCTTTTGGTCTATATGTGCCGCGCCCAAATCTATATGCGCCACGCCACTTTGGAGGCAATTTTGAAGTATCTGTTGTAGTCCAAATTGTTCCAAAGTGTGCTTGTTAGAAAGCCCTACCCGCCTACTTTCCAGCCCAAGTGGAATTTCTGAATTTGGTGCTCATTTGCCCCTCAAAAACTTCATTCTCCCAAGATTGTTTCTTGTGTGTCAAAATAGGGGCAGAGAGGTCATTTTTTGAGTGTTTTTGACCTCCTGGGGACTCAAAACTTTCCCAAAATTCTTGGCCATGCACCAACAGTCATGAATTTTCATGCTAAATCCAAAAATGTAAACCATTTGTGATTTGGAGCTCCCAATCCTAAGCGACGTGCCAGTGGCGCGGCGCACAGGGAGAAAACCCCTGTTTTGTGCCCAAAAAATTGTCACGTGACCAAAATTGCCCCAAATTTTTTGAAATTTGGGCTGGAGGTTCCCTATGAAGTGCTATACTGGGCCACAGAGGCTTCAGCCAAGATTATAAGTTGTTCTTACTCTTTTTGCTTCTTTTGTCTTTGTGTCGCTCTCCTTAATTTCGCCTTCAAACTCCTTATCTCAGACTTTGAACTCATGTTTCGTGCCCCGTAGTGATAAACCATCTGCCTCAATATGGTTTTGTCCTTTTCGGCCTTCTATAACAGCCTCTCAAGGTGGATGTTGATACACTCGAGCCAGGACTCTCGGTCATTGTTAATCTCTTGCTCTAATGGAGTGAGCTCAATCCTCCTATGTTGAGCAGCTTGGCGATTCTCACGGATGTTTTGCAGCTCCATGATCTCATGCTGGTCCTCGAGCTATTTGTTCCTCTACTCCAAATACCTTATAATCCACTTAGCCCTCTCCAATTGAGTGACAAGTCTTGGATCTTCGTTTGCTACTCCTGGATGGTCCTCCTAAGTTTGGCACTCTCCACATCGGTATCATCATCATGAATGAGGATGAAGTCGGACTCTCGTTCACTTGATGGCCCCTTGTCACGTATGGGCCTCTTGCCCCTGTCCTGTACCTGTGTTTCTGATGTCGGAAGTGAGGCCCCTTCCACTCCGGGTGGAGATAACACTCGCTTTTCTGATGCAAACAAATGTCTATTGCCTCTCTAATATGTGATGAATATTGGCATAGTAGTAGTCTGACTGATGTTTGAAACATGCTACTGCAAGAGGACAAGCCAATAGCTCTGTGAGTGTAGTGGGCTCCTCTCAGACGTGTTTTCCTCCCTTATGTGATCTTCTCGGTGCATGAATTTCTTGGGAGGAATCACTCACTGTTTCCTCATCCCTTTCATAAGCTAAATCAGTTTCCATATTCCACTGTTTGATATTCAATGATGAGTATGAATAGATTTTATATCAAGAATAGGTGTTTTCTATTTGACGAATGGAATTGATGAGTGGGACTGTGAATGAGGGATTTTGTGCTGACTATAGGGTTATGGGAGTGATATGGTTTGGGGAATGAGGATTAGGGTTTAGGGTAATAATGGGAATTTGTTGTTAGGGTTTAGGATTTTGGGGATAGGGGGTAGGATGAATGTGAATGAGAGAGGGGTAAGGGATATGAAATGAGGGGAGTGTAGTGGAGGAATGTGAAAATTATTGCAGGGAGCAAACAACAACAATGACAACTTTTGAAAACCCTAGATAGTTTTTCAGTACATTGTGCAGCAAACTAGGGTTTGTCTTTTCACCTATTTACACACCATCAAGGAGGATGAAAACTCTTGCAATGGAACTTAGGGATGATTTACTTAGAATAATGAATTATTTTCAATTTGGAGGAATATTTGAATGAAATTCAGGCCTTTTAGCCCAGTGCGCCGTGCCTCCCATGTGCGCCGCGCCAGTGTAAATTTACACCGGAAAATTTCTCCTAGTGCGCCGCGCTCCCTCTGTGTGATGCACTTTTTTGCAGGAGCCTTTTGGAGGCCTTTCCGGTGTCCAAATTGGGCACAGGATAGCTCATTGGAAATATCGTTGAGTCTACTTTCCAACCCAACTAAAATGTTTCAATTTGGAGTTCATTTGCCATGTCAAAAAGAAAATATCCCAAGACTGGTCAAAATGTGC
>APFE031052042.1:0-15085 GCA_000404065.3 Pinus taeda
AGGACAGATGGTGAGATATTTTTCATTGTTGTTCGAGATTCCTCATCCACTATAGGAAATCCAAATGAGTTGTCTCCATCCCTGTTTCCCCCGTTGTTTCCTCTACCTCCTCCATTGTTTCCTCCTCCTCTACCTCTACCTCTACCTCCTCCAAATCCATTTACTACTTCCTCTGTCATGATAGATTCCTCAGAGATTTCAGAGTCCTCTGGTTCTTCTATCAATGGCGAACGAGGAAGAATTTCTCCCTCTTCTTCTTCAGGTGATTCAACTTCTTCAATTACAATCTGTTTTCCTCTAGAAGCAAAGAAGGGGTCTTTTCCTTGCTCAGATTCGGTGGATAGTGTGGGAGAGTCTCCTAATTCAACTACTGCCTCTTAAACTCCAGGGATCCTAAGGCTAGGAGTATGAGTTGGAGATGTTGGAGGTGTATCTTGCCTATACCTTGGAGTAGATGGAGTTGTAAAAGTTGAACTCTTGGCCCTAGCTATAAGCCTTCCTCTAGAATCTCTTGCTCTATGCATATCATTTTTATTTCTTCAAGTCAGGTTAATAATTATCTTTCTGATCTTCTAGATCACTCAAGGTGCAAGAAGAGAGCATACTCAGGAAATTATTAAATCAATAACTCTCCTTTCTAATCCTCTAGATGACACTAGGTGCAAGAGGAGAGCATACTTTGAGAAATCATCAATTTTTTTACCTTCCTTGAAATTTTCTTGTTTTTATGTATATTTTTTTTTTTAAGAATTTGGCTACCTAGTTTCACTTCCCCGGAAACGGCGCCAAAATTTTTGGTGAATTTAGTGTGTTCTAAATTGCTATGTGAATTGTCAAAATGGGAGTCGTAAATTGTTGAAGTGAAGTGCACTATCTATGCAAGATAACCATTTTCTTATTTCCTTGTCATTTTTAGTTTTTTTAGTTTGTTTTTGGATTTATCTTCTTGTTTGATTTCCTAATGTGAAATGGTGTGTGTGAGATGTGGACAATTGTATTCAATGAATAACTTCAAAGCGATCTAAAAGTATTCAAACTTTAAAATGATGAAATCAAGATGTGCCTAAATTCTAATTAACAAAACAGTGAACTATGACTATGGAACCCAGTATCCTTACTGCTGTTATAAAGAAGATAAAAGACTGAACTCAAAGCAATTGAAAGACTGAAAGTAAAGTAAACTAATCATATCACATCAACTCATTTTTTACCCCTCACCATTGACTCGCTCTGGATATAGGAAGTAGTCATACACAAATTGAATGATTTGATATCTAAGTTGCATGAAATAAAACTAAGATTAAGCTACACATTCACTCTTACAATCCCTCATCATTTGGTAATTGAAGAATGATATGAATAGTCTAATAACTAACTTGCAGCAAAGTAAATAAATCAAAGCAGAACTAAGAAATAAGCAATGCTAGAAATAAAATCAATAAAGCAAATCAACAGTAGGACAAGATAATCCCATCAATGTCATTAGTCATCAAAACCTATATGTACTGCTCGGGCTTCCTATCAGAACCTGAAATGCAAACACTGATCAGTTGTCAACCAAATAAAAGCATGAGAGAACTTATGAACAGGCAAATGACATCAACCATAAGCAAATTAATATATGTATAGTAAGACTCTATGGTATCAAAAGCGTAAAACGTAAGGAAAACATAAAGCTATACATAAGCTACAAGACCTTGGTGTATAGGGGCCCTCTGCACCCTCGGTCATTCAAAACCAATCACGAATTTGAACCAAGAATCAGCGTTTTCTCATATATTGCAAAACAATCATGAAAATAGAGACTAAGTCTCGGCTCCAAGGCTCTTACAGCAGTCAAATTTTACACAACAACTAACTAGCTATATGCATATGGAGATGCGTTATTTATAGCAGAGGAATACATAACAAACTAACACGGCCTGCGCGGGTGGACAAGCACGTAAAAGACAAAACCCGGAGTTGTACCAGTATGGTGGCCGTGGACAGTAAATCCAAGAGATGGTTTGTTGGATTCGGTCGATGAGCAATCCCTAGGTGTTAATGCACCTCCTAAAACTCAGGACCTTGCCATGCAAACCTCCTTGTGTTGAAAATAGAGTCGTGCCACCGCTTAACTCTTTATGTTGACCACTGTTTGACCGACCTTGACTACAGGCTTCTATGGATGATTTGGCTGAACCAAGGGGACACGCTCCATGTCCACGTCCTTTATAGCTTGCCCATGTGGCTAATTTCTTCAATGGAAACCTGTAGCATACAGTTTAACAAAATGGCTGCGGAAACTGATTATGGCTGTGGAAAGTGGCAGATTTTGCAGCTGGTTGAACAAAAATCTAAACCAAATAGCAGTCACAAAACATAGTTAGGAAACCATTTATATACTCATTTTAAACTATTATGCAGTGACTTGATAGCTTAGAGGTTCAGGTAACTGGAGAAAAAGGCTAAAAAGGGATGTAGGGAAGGTGTAAGTTTGGGACTCAACACTAGGGACACTAACTACACAATTGGATATTTTGCAGGTCAAGTAGAAGCAAATTGAGGTAGAACAGAATTTGGCAATCTTCTGTCCTAGATGTAGGAAGAAGCATAGCAATAAGGAGTGTCCACTGGATGCAGTCCAAACATGCGCCATCTGTACAAAAGATCACCCTATGGAAAGTTGTCCCTCACTTCTTGGACTGAAAGCAGTATATAAGGAAGCAGAAGAAGAGCCAAAATTGGTGTATTTGCTCAACCAGCGCCGTTAGTGGCAACCGCGACAATCTGGTATGTTTCTAGACCCAACTTCTTCTTTTCAGCCTTTGCAATATAATGCTCAACAGTATAACATGTGGCAAAGTCAATTCCAACCCCCATTTTTCAAACTGGTCACCACAATCGTTTCCTTCCTCAAACTCGTGGCTGAATCAGGCAAGCCAATCTGGTTGGTCGAACCTTCCTTATACCCCACCATATTGGCAAAACAACCCATACCCACCACAATGCACTCCCCCTACTTCATAAAGCTCAGCTTGGCAGACAAACTGGTAGAGACCAATGCATCAGCCAGTAGGAACTATTCCTCTCCCTCAACCTACACTGCCAGCCTTACAATAAAATCCCCAGTCTAATCTGAGACCGCAACTCCTAGCCCATCCCAACCCCAATCCAAATAACAGACGGTTCCAATCTCTCCAAATCATAGAAACACCAGAAGTAGGAGCCGATCTGAGGGAGTGTAATGACCTTCAGTTAAGATCTGGGCGTATTATTCAAACCGAGGGAAATAAGAGAGTTCAGGTTGAAGATCAGTTACCCAGAGAACATCTGCCACAAGAAGAGGATGTGAATAAACAACAAACTCATAATCAAGCAACCACATCCTCTCCCCCATTCTCAGAACGATTAGTCATATCTCGACCTATACAGCATCCTGATTTTGACATTCTAGGAGAATTACAAAATTTGTACATAAAAATTCCATTCCTCCAAGCCATTCAAGACATCCCGATAGACGCAAAAACTATCAAAGAATTGTGCATAAAGAGACCAAGGAGGAATATAACAAATAATCCAAGAGTCCGAGTAGTCGGCACTCTATCTGATTTATTATCATGAAAAGAAACACCCATTAAATACGAAGACCCAAGAAACCCAATAGTAACTATCCAAATTTATGGTCAGACCCTGTCCAATGCCTTAGTTGATCTTGGAGCTGCAATCAATATCTTAACAACCACTACTTGCCAAAATCTAGGGATTACATCTGTAGAACCCACCTCTACCTTGTTATAATTGGCTGACCGATCTGTGGTTAGGCCAGAGGCCATACTACATGATGTCATGGTCTCTGTTGACTCCTGGGAATATCCAACCGATTTTCTGATAATAAATCCCAAAACCCGACTTGATGGAAATCCATTGATTTTAGGAAGACCTTGGCTCGCCACTTCCAATGCCTATATTGGCTGTCGGTAAGGAAATATGATCATAACCAGGGGAACAGATATCAAGAACTTAGTTCTATATTCTCCAACGCAGTCAAGTGTCACAATAGTCAAAACTAATAGGCACCCTGTATCATACCTTACTGATAACATTAGATCTCAATTAACTATACAATAAGCACTTGATTTCAAAGACAAACAGAAGACGATGCCATTAATAATTTCATTAGTCAAACTGAACTCACATCTCGCACACAATGTCATATGATAAAAGCAGCATTTGATAATGAATTAGAAGAAGATCCTCTGAAAGATACACATGAACATACAATCCCTGTCACCTCCATTGCAAATAGTAAAATTGTGGAAATAGAACCGGGAAAAACCTTAAACATTAATGCCAACCTCACATCCGAACAATAAATGAAGTTCATCCATGTGTTAAGGAAATATAAAGAAGCATTTGCATGGGACTACCCTGATATGAAAGGAATTGACCCCCAGTTATGTACACACCACATTTACATAGAAAAAGATGCGAGACCTGTTCGATAGCCTCAGAGAAAACTAAATCCTCATCTAAAAGATGTGGTAAAAGATGAACTTCAAAAACTTTTAGATGTTAATTTTATCTACCCTATCTTTGATAGTAAATGGGTCTCCCCACTTGTGGTGGTACCAAAAAAGAATGGGAAATGGAGAATCTGTGTGGACTACAGGGAGCTAAATAAAGCAACACAAAAAGACCACTTTCCTCTCCCATTCATCGACCAAGTATTAGACACTTTGGCAGGAAAGAAATTCTTTTCTTTACTCGATGGCTTCAGTGGGTACAATCAAATACAAATTGCCCCTGACGACCAAGACAAAACTACTTTTACTTATCCTTGGGGAACATTTGCCTACCGAGTTTTACCTTTTGGCTTATGCAATGCTCCTGCCACATTCCAAAGGGCTATCCTTAGCATTTTTGCAGACTTAATAAATGAAGGACTTGAAGTATATATGGATGAGTTTACACCATACATAAATGATTTCGATCGAGCACTCGATACACTAGAAAAAGTCCTACAACACTGCATTGCTACCATGCTTTGTTTAAGCCATGAAAAATGTTATATGATGATGACGGAAGGACTTATCCTAGGAAACTATATTTCAGCAACTGGCATTCAGGTAGACCCAGCCAAAATCCAAATACTTTTGCTTATTCCTACTCCCACCACTCAAACAGAGGTACGTAGTTTTCTTGGATTTTCTGGTTATTATAGGAGGTTTATAGAACATTATTCACGTATTATTGCACCTTTGTATGCACTAAATGGTAACGTTGATTTTATTTGGACAAAAAAATGTGAACGTGCTTTCAAGGATCTAAAGAAGCTCGTATCCACAGCCCCAGTCCTTCGTGGACCAAATTGGGATTTTCCATTCCAGATATCATCTGATGCCTCAAATACAACCATTGGAGCGGTCCTTGGGTAGGAAGAGGATAGAAAACCATATGCAATTTATTACATTAGCAAAAATTTATCCCCTGCTGAATTAAACTACACTGTCACTAAAAAAGAATTTCTAGCTGTAATACATGTTGTCAATAAGTTCAGACATCACATTACTGGATATCCTATTATCTTGTACACAGATCATTATGCCATAAAATATTTAGCAAACAAGCCTATCACAAATGGCAGAATAACTAGATGGTTGATTTTATTGTAGGAATTTGATATTACAATCAAGGATCGACCTGGAAAAGAAAATCCTATAGCTGATTTTCTCTCAAGAATGCCAAAGCCAGTTGATGCAGCAGCAGTTAAAGATCAATTTCTGGATGAGTATCTGTTTCTTGTGGCTGTTCAAACACCCTGGTATGCTGATGTTGCCAATTACCTAGCAGTAGGTAAACTACCAAAGCATCTAACCCCTAATGAGCAAAAACAGATTGTTCAGCGAAGTACTAGATTTTCTTGGATTGGGGGCTATTTGTTTCACACAGGGGCAGACATGCATATCAAGGGATGCATTTGAGAGGATGAAATCTTTGACATTTTGAAAGCCTGCCATGACAGACCATGTGGTGGACATTTCGCCGATCACAAAACTGGACATAAAGTGCTACAAACAGGGTATTATTGGCCCACGATTTTCAAAGATGCAAAGAAATTTGTCCAAGCCTGTGACGGTTACCAGAGAGCAGGATGCCCTAGTCAGTCTGATGAGATGCCTCTGAAACCACAGCTAGTCATCGAACCATTCGAGCGATGGGCTCTTGATTTTGTTGGACCAATCAACCCATCATCAAACCAGAAAACATATATTTTGGTGGCAACAGAATATATCACCAAGTGGGTTGAAGCAGAGGCATTACCAAGAGCTACAGAGGACTCTATCATACAGTTCCTGTTCCATCTATTTGTACGTTATGGCCTTCCAAGAGAGATAATTACATATGGTGGACCACAGTTTGCTAGAAACAGAATAGCTGCAACACTCAACAACTATCATGTCCAGCATAAAATCACTACTCCATACCACCCACAAGCAAATGGGTAGGTAGAAAGCAGTATTAAAATAATAGAAACAATCCTAACGAAAATTGTTGCATCACATAGACATGATTGGGCTGCCAGACTACCTGAAGCACTGTGGGCTTACAAAACAACATGGAGAAGTACCACTGGTTACTCACCTTATCAACTAGTGTTTAGAAAATAACCCATTTTCCCCATAGAATTTGAAATCCAAACATTACGAACAGCACAGGAAGTTGGCTTAGATCTAACTAAGGCACAGATTAATCGACTACAACAGATCAATGAGCTGGACGAAATTAGGCTCTCTGTACTTCAAAACACTGCTCTGATCCAGTAGTAGAGAGCTAAATGGCATGATGCTCTCATTGAAAAAAATAGTCTTCCACGAAGGAGACTGGGCTCTTTTGTATGACTTCAGGTTTCAGGACTTCCCCAGGAAACTCCAGACTCGTTGGTTGGGACCATATGAAATCCAGAAGGTACATGACAATGGTACCCTTACTCTAATCACTTTTGATGGTTCTGGATATGCCTTCAAGGCAAATGGCCACCGAGTTCGTCTCTATTGCAAACCACTCACTCGGGAGTCCTTCTGCTAGCACCTACGCCAAGATTTAGATATGGAGATTTTGGGGGAGGAAGAGAAGTCTTCCTCACCTATAATTCATTAAGGAATTTACTTCTCTTTACATTTTGTACATAATTTCTTTTCTTGAATTATTTTTGTACATATCTTGGAAACAACATTTTGCTGTTACTATTTCTGTTGTTCCTTTTTCAAAAGAACAACATCTTTCTGATTTCTGTTGTTCCTTTTCCAAAGGAACAATATTTTTTATTTTTGCTGTTCCTTTTTCCAAAGGAACAGAATTTGTGTGTTTTTGTTGTTCCTTTTTCCAAAGGAACAACATTTTTGATTCATGTCATTCCTTTTCTAAAGGAACGACATCTGTGTATTTTTGCTGTTCCTTTTCCAAAAAAACAACATTTTCGATTTTTGTTGTTCATTTTCCAAAGGAACAACGTTTTCAATTTATGTTGTTTCTTTTCCAAAGGAACGACATTTCTGTGTGTTCTACTGTTACTTTTCCAAAGGAACAACATTTTCGATTTCTGTTGTTCCTTTTCCAAAGGAAAGACATTTCTGTGTGTTTTGTTGTTCCTTTTCCAAAGGAACAACATTTTTTATTTCTGTTGTTCCTTTTCCAAAGGAACGACATTTCTGTGTATTTTGCTGTTCCTTTTCCAAAGGAACAGCATTTTCAATTTCTGCTGTTCCTTTTCCAAAGGTACGACATTTGTATGTTTTTGTTGTTCCTTTTCCAAAGGAACAACATTTTTGATCTCGGCTTTTCCTTTTCCAAAGGAACGGCATTTGCTTGTTTTACTGTTCCTTTTCTAAAGGAACAATGTTTTTCATTTCTGCTATTCCTTTTTCAAAGGAACGACATTTGCTGGTTTTGTTGTTCATTTTCCAAAAGAACAACATTTTTTATTTCTGTTGTTCCTTTTCTAAAGAAACAACATTTTTGTGTGTTTTGTTGTTCATTTTCCAAAGAAACTGTATTTTTGACGTCTGTTGTTCCTTTTCCAAAGGAACGGCACCTGTGTGATCTACTGTTCCTTTTCCAAAGGAACTTGTGTGCTGTTGTTCCTTTTCCATAGGAACAACATTTGTGGACTTCTGTTGTTCTAAATTGAGGATGCTTATTATTCCTGTTCTTTAAAGTCTTTTGGAATACAGCTATGCACTTATGTAATGGAAACAAAATCACAACATACTGAAATCAGTCAATCATAAATCGCTATTTTTATAAGAAATTTCTCTGAATTGGTAAGAGGACAGAAGGAAGGACATGCTTATTCATCATCTTTTGCTGTCATTGTTCTACTAATTCTGCTCTGATTGGTTATCTGTATCATGTTGGTCCATTTTAATCCTCTTTGATTATTATTTAGGAATAAGAGCGAAGGGTTTATATATTCCTATTGGGATGTTAAGACTTCTTCCACCATTCCTACTCTTAAGGAGTGTTGAACCACCCTTTGTGTATAAATAGGGAAGACACTTTATGAAAAAGAAAGAAAAAAGAGCAAACACGACTTATAAATTATCAAACGCAGGATAGGGAGTCTCATTAAGAGCTGGCCTACCATGATCATGAGGACGAAAGCGAAGTGGCATTCCCACTATGGCCACCACACCAGGGATATGGTCCAAAAGGTATATCAAATAAACAACCCTTGGAATAGGAGGTCTCATCATGAGCCAGCCTGCCCACTCTTCGCTCCTTCCTCATGAATGGCATTATGGCTAACTGGTCACCAAGCCAGCATAATGGCCTACATTTTGACATTACACAACGTTCCCTAAGCATACACAAAGGATCATGGTTCCATCGGTGAAATAAACAACTCTGCCAAGGTTATGGACACCTATCGGCAGCAGAGCACTATTAATGGTATTGAAGTCGCATTATTTACACCAATAGGTAAGTTATTAGCACCCTTCTATTTCTTATGTCGTGGTAATCAATTATATGTTATTCCTCCAACCATATAATGCATGAATATATAGTATCACCAATCATGACAGAACAATTGACAATGACCGCATGAGACTCTCTATTTATGGCAAATGTCTTATCCCCAACCTTGCATCATATCACCGCAGTCTCTTACGTATTAAGCGACGCAACTCTATACCTCAATTTCAATAATATGCTGCTTTTGTAAACATGGCATATTGCCATACACTATTCCTTAAAGACTTTGTTGCAGAGCAGGCGTTGCTCCTTTATTTGACGGCTGGGACAGCCTATCACATTGCAGGGGGGGAGAGGTTAATCTCATCATTCCTTGGATTACATGTCATCTCACTATTCGGGAAATTGTGTACTGGGGTATAACACGACTCAACGGTATACTATTTCTTTTTATTTTTTATTTTTACTGCATGACTTGTTGTTCAAAGCCATTTCCACTGTATACTCTGCAGCATTAGAGTTTGAACGAGTCTTGCGTCTGTCAGCTTCTATGTGTTTCAACAGCATGAACAATTGTCGTTCCTTTGAGAGTTTACAGCGAAACCATGGGAGGAAGATCAATTCGAAGAGAACCGCAAGTGTTAACAGTCTCTACTGCTGCCCAGGAAATCCTGGCAAGAGCAGGGTGGCTGACCTATCTTAACCGCTTGCAGGAGTCTAACGAGACTGTGGCAATTGAATTCTTGCAGAACTTGCAAGACGACCACTCCACAGTGAGGGGGAGAGGCATAGTAGTCACCGATGACATAATCGCAGAAGTCTCGGGACTGCCAGCCACTGGACCAGTATGGACGTTAAAAAAGGAGAGATTCCAGAAGATTATAGAAATCTTCTAGGACAAAGGATAGAGCCTGACAATTCGAGGAAAGGGGGTTTTGCCAGCAGCACTAGGAGAGCCATGGGAAAAATTAGCGAAGACCATCCAAAGCTACATCACCTGTGAAGGCAGAAAAGACGTGGTAAGGCCATGACATCTTAAACTCTTAGCTGTACTAAAACAAAAATGCTCTGTAAATTTACCTGCATTGTTGAATTCATTACTTCATGACGTTGCACGGAAAAGGCACAGCATGTAGAGTCAGTTGTTAGTCATCATGGGTTGATTCGGTTGATAGTCAACCATAGCCTCACCCAGTAGCAGAGCAGCTGGGAAGAGCTAATTGTCATTATAAATGGGGGATTGGCCACACCATCCCCAAAATGGAAACATGTCACTAGCACACCCGAGCGTCTAGAAAAACGCAAGAAATCGACAAAGCGTAAACAGGCCACCAGCACACCTAAGCAACCAAAAAAGCGCAGGAAATCGGTCTGGCTAGTACGGCTACGAGGGAGGCTGGAGAAGCCCCAAGAAAGCACCAGCCAGCCCATACAAATAGAAGATGAGCAACCCCCATAGCCAGGAAAGGAAGACAATGAGATAGAAATGCAGGAAGAAGAGGCAGAGCAATCTACAGAAGAAAAAGAAGAGGGGGAAGAGCAATCTGCAGAAGAAGAAGAAGAAAAAGAGGCAGAGCAATCTGCAGAAGAAGAAGAAGAAGAAAAAGAGGAAGAAGACGAGAAATCTGAAGAAGAAGGAGACAAAGAAGAAGAAGCCGAGCAACCCGAGCAGTAGGAGGAAATGGAATAGCAGGAAGGCAGCCCATTGCAGGACCCATTGGGAGAAGATGAATTGGCCAAAGTTTTGGCCAATATGGGCGAATATGGCCAACCTTCCAGTCCATCAGACCTCCATGCCGGAGAGAAACCCCAGGAGAAAAATGCACCCGAAGAATCACATGCAAAGGAGGCAGAAGAAGAAAATTTACCTGTTCATGATGAAAAGATGACAGAAGATGTTGAACAGGAACAATCCGTTCCTAACCAGAAGGCACCAGAAGAAAGTCCGAAGTAAATAAGGGCAGAAAAAGAAGTCACCCAAGAAATAACATAACCAATTAGGGTTCTTGCCCTGGAACAGCCAGAGCAGAACAGTGAAGAAACACCCCAGGAAGAAAATCAGGAAACTAGCCACAGTCCAGGCCGCAGAGAACAACCTACTGTTCCTTCTGAGGAAATGGCGGAAATAAGGGAATTGCGAAAGGAACATCAGAGATTATTGAATACAATCGTCCAGCTCCACCAGCAGATTAGGATTCTAAAGGCAAGGCAAAGGGTAAAAAGGACTTTGTGAAGGAAGAATGTAGCCACTCCAAAAAAACCCCTCAAGGGTAAGGAGTGGAGGACCAGAATCCATCCTGCTGTTCAAAACCCCGTCGAAATCCAAGCTGCTATTCCAAATGATGCTGAGAAATAGATTGATGTTCCAATTGAAAAGGAACAACAATGGATTGATGTTCGTGTTAAAATAGAAATGGATGAAATGTTGACCCGTGATAAGGAAATCCGGACATTGGCGCCACTTTTGGGAGTAATAAGGGTTATGAACTCAAAGCAGTGCAATAGGAAAGTTCAGGTAAAGCTCTCGGCCTCCACTGCTGCATGGAAAAGGGATCCAAAAACAGTAACCCTACAAAAGGGTTTGAAGCAAGCTCAGCAAGAAGCAGAAAAGCTTAGAGAGCAAACGGTCCTCCGAGAAAAATATGAAGAGCTACAGCAGCAGCTAAGGAACGCCAATCTATCTGAAAGCCAGGCCTTTGAAGGGTGGTGAAAGGAACAAGAGAAAGTCGCAAAGGTAACTCGTAGGTTAGATGTAGTTATCAAACAGATGGATACCTTATGTTCTTTATACAATGACGTCCTAGCATGTAGAGCCCCTATTAAGAACTATGCCTTGTTTTTAATGGAAATATATTTGCAATTGAAAATAAAGGTTGTTAAAGCAGGTGCTCCCATACAAATTAACACCATAAATGATTTCATAAACTGTTGTAAGCACTATGGGGTAAAAGTTCAGGGACTACTGTGTGAATTTTATTTACATAACCTTGTATTAGAACAGGAGACCGAGCTGAACCCTGGCCATTTTGTTGAGGACATTCAATTATAGGCATTTATTTCATTTGTAGTTAATCAAATTAAATGGCTCAAAGCCTATAATGCTTTCCAAAGACAAGAAAACGGATTAGATTAATGGATAAGAGCTGAGCCTAGGGATCCAGTACAGTTATGGAGGAAACATAGAAACCTCATGAAGACTCCAGAAGTGATTAAAGCATTAGGACCCATGCATGAGGCAATCATTCGGCAGGGATTATAATACTTTTCCTCTATCAAAGACCCTACCATTGATGCAGCTAAATTCCGATATCGAATATCTAATCTGAATATCCATCTCAGAGAACCATTTAAGTATGAGAATTTTAAACTAGCTGCCAACCGCTTGCCCCTCTATGGCGAAATTGTTTTGAGGGCAGGGCCATCCTGGTTAGGATATAGGTTTCAGAGTCCAATTATTTGGTATCCTGCACTTGGATACCAAGCCCTATATGAGATGCCTAAGGGTCAGACAAACCATTTCTTTGATTACCTAGTTACACATCATGGTTGTAGGCCTTCACATGAGATTCCATCTCTAGCCTACTCACTCACTGTCTTACACGTCAACTACAATGTTTTCATGAGGCCATGAAAAAAGGTAAGCAGGGGGGTTTGTGGAGTACTAAAGAAGGTATGTTTTGATGGTTATTTCAGTATCTTTTCATTAGAATTTACAAGCCTTTTTGCATCATGAACTTAGAAAACAATAAAGAATTGTAATAAAACATGTGAGATTAATATGCAAGACGAGAACGCTAACAATTGTTGTTTCCTTATGCAGGAAGGAGAAAAAACGAAAATTTGCCGTTCTAAAGGAAAAGACAAAGACAGGTTAACTACTGTCCCTTCGACGGGAGACCGCATGCAAACCAAATCAAAACGAATCAGCCTAGGAAAGGAAGCGGAGATATCAGCTTGGCACAAAAAAGAGAAGAAATGACTGAGGGTTAACGGTTTTGCAAATCCCTCAGGATCCTTGATCCTGAGGAATCGTTGTTTTATCTATTTTTGCATTTAGATATCTCTGTCATCACCCTTACATAAGGGGCAACACTGTTAGCTAAGGGGGGATATTATTATGCCTTTATGTAATTTTTTTTAAAGATCAAAACTTTGATCATCGTGTCTTGTTAAGAACTACTCTACTGTAATTTTATTTGATGCATTAATACAAACTTGGTTACTATTTTATCTTTGAGTCTGTAATAAATTCAAGCGGTGTACCCCTGGAGGCTAAGGGCTCGGCCCTGGAGGACACTTGCTCTTGTACCATTACGCGTGGTTTTTGCATGGTTTGCTTATTGACGTGATCTGGTAATCTGATGTGTTTTATAAAGTTTACATCATATGCTCTGTTGTGTTTAATCCATTAAGGTTTCTGAGGGCAAAACTATTGTATTGACGCTACATCGTATTACGGTTCTTTTAGGTGTTGATATAATACGGTTAGTTTCTACATAATACTTTGTTGTTCCATTACAGAGCTTTTGTGTTGTGCACTTGTTCCTTAACATTACAGAATTCATCTTGGAAGTTCTGTTCTTTGTGATTGTTGGATTCTTGAATATTGTTGTTCTATCTTGAAATGCAATCGTATTCTTTCTAACCGAGGTGATAACTGAATCAGATTACTATTTGAGTATGTTGTGTATATATGGTTTTCAGTGTTGTTCCATAATGTATTAGTAATTAGTGTTGTTCCATTTGTGTGAAGGATTGACATTTAGTTCCTATAGATTATGATTAATGCAATTGATTTGATAGACTAAGACGTTACGGCTTGTTAGACTTAGTTGTTGTTCTATTTCTTGAATGTTGTTCTATTTCCGAATTGTTGTTCCATTTCAGACTTGCTGTTCCATTTTAGGTTTGTTGTACCATTTCAGACTTGCTGTTCCATTTCATTGTTGTTCGATTTCTTTACCGTCCCATTTCTTATCTGCTGTTCCATTTCTTGTTAGTGGTGTGAAGAACGATCTCAGGCTGTAATGAGCATTGACATCTGTTGTCCGGCTCCTAGACCCCTAACCTGTTCTCTAATTTCCTTTTCCATCAGTTTCCAAAGGGATGGGTTATTGCTACCGAACCCTTGATTGATAAATTGCTTAGTGTTCTGAACATGTGATTTAATCTTTTGAAGTAGTTAAGCTGTAAACAAGCATCCATTTACTCTTGTATTTTCAAACACTGTGCTACTAGCATTACTATAGCAAATGATAGCCTCAGACTGGGACACTCTTTGAAATAGAAAAATGTTCCTAGATTGACATATTAACGTGAGGTAACTAGAGGTGAAAGAAACCCTTTTTATAGCTCCACAGAAAGGAAATGAGAAACAACACATAGAACTCGAGGTTCAAGTAGTTACCTCTTCAAGTGCGAAGCAATCCCCTCCATCTGATCCCTTTCCCTCCAAACCACTGTTGATGGGAACCCTTGTGTGGAATTCGAGGTTATCGTGCAGGTCAATGGTAAGGCCGGATTACATGTCATACAACTATGCAATATAATTAAATGTCGGTGTAGACCTCGATCCCTTCCCACATCAACCATGGACAACCCATTTACATGAAGTGATCGAGTGTAAAGCTGCTAGTGGTGCTGAAATCAATTCCTCGGTACTCGTGGAAGTATGGCAGATCGAAGATTTAAATAAATCATTTAATAAAATTAATACAAACCTTTAAGTGGATTACGGGTTGTTAAATCAAGGATGAAATCTGAATTATGATTATTTTAATAGGATAAATCGTGTAAGAAGAGCTTCGGCGTAAATCACATGAGAAAGACCTTTGTCGACGCGTTTCGAACCAACTAGTGTGGTTCATCGTCAGGACAAGTTGAAGACAGATCTGGCATAGCAAGTTAAATAGACAGAGCAGAGACTCAAACGGCTATAAAACGGCTATAATTGACCCTAGGACCCTGGTAACAAATTATAATAATAAATTTAATATTTTTATTATTTTCATAATATTAATATTATTTTATTTCTAGAAATAAGTAAAATTAGTATCACAGGTAATATATTTAAATAAATATCTTTATGTCATTAATAAATTAATACTAATAGAGGCCTTGAATTCCATTC